>JAVJIX010000008.1:12322500-12527500 GCA_036785185.1 Paratrypauchen microcephalus | reverse complement strand
ATGAGACCACTGTAAATGCATCTGACACACTTCATTTCATTCTCATCTGTCATGTTTGACATCAGATCATTCTTGATGTGTGGGTCTTAATGGTGAAGACGTGACACTTTATTAACTTGAAATATTCAGGCCATCCATGGAGTATTGCAAAACTCTTTAACAGGTTTTGTGGACAGTAAAATCAAACAATGGTGACCCTGCTGAAAAGTATATGATTTTGCTAATACTTTATTTTGCTTATATCATTGTAGTAAGGGTATTCAATCATTTGTCTTGGAATGGCCTAAAAGGTTTCAAAGTTCACCTAGACACTTGCTCGTTGATGAAATGTTTTGACTGCTATCCAGAAGACATTTTCAATCTGAAGGAACTGAGAAGCTAGAATTTACGATGCACTGACCTTGATTAGTCTTGCCCTAAGGGAGAAGTTACATCTGAAACTACCTCGTCTTTGTTTAATTGTTAATCTGCCTGCCTCCTTGGGTCATTCCATCCTATTGTCCACTGATGACCTCTCCCTCACCGCTGTTAAGTGTCTGATTTGGATTGACTTGGTCTTTTGACCAAGGTTTGAGCAGGCTGTTGTAAACATGAGGTATGTTATAACTTAACCCACAATTTTTGTTCAGAGAAGTTTGTTTTGTTTTTGTTTTTTACCAATCCGCCACCTTCACCAATCAAACCATCTTTTCTCCCTGCTTAAAAGCTGGATTGTCTTCAAATGAGTGCTTTGTGGCTTTAAGATGAAAGTGGACAACCTATTGTAAACTCAAATTTCAATGTCTTTTGTGTTGATACAGTCTGGTGTCCATTGGTTGTTTTGTTTCTCTGTTGTAATTCTCTTTGCATCCTTCTTCACTGCAGCTGCAAAAGAAAAATGATTCTATCCTAAGCCCAATATGGAGGCTGTAATTTGTCAAGAACAATGTTTGGAACTATATGGAGCTATTGCCATGCTCTTGCTTTGCCATAAAGTAAAATCAGATTGCATAATCTGGATTGACTCTCTCAAATGAAGCTGAAACACAACATTTTACAAGAATTACGCTAAAAAGCGATTGACCCAGGGGTACAAGACACAATCTCAGGAGAAGGACTTTATTTGTATTACACAACACTTACAAAACTTGTGGAGTTAACTTCATAACATAGATAACTGAATGAATAAAGAGCTAGGGGAAAGCATTAGCCTGCCTATAGAGTTCACATTTAGAATCTGGCCTTCATTGCTGTAATAAATGCAATGAAATGCTAATCTCAACTCTCAGGCTGCATGCATCGATGAACATATTCATGTGAAACAGAACTAGTTTTGCCTGAAAACTAATAAATAAAACATCTTAGTGCTGGTAAATATTAGGCAGAGAGGGAAGGAGGATAAGGAGATGGAGAGTACATGAGACATATCATTAACAGTGCTTTTACATAAGCATGCTGAGTCTGAAGAATGAAGCGTTTTGGCCCATTGTTTACTGCTTTATGAGAAGAGTGATGAGCTGTTTCATTAGCTCAGCACTAATTAATGCTAACAATTATACACCCTTTGATCAATAGGGCTGAGAGGGCCTCTTACAGTTTGACTGTTAAATCCATGCACGGTGGAGTAATGTGAAATTGGTTAGATTAGGGTTTGGATTTTAAAATTATTTATTTACTTATTTAGTTTTAATCAGTATTCTCAATTGATAATGCCTTAGTTTTTTTCAGTGTTTTCTATGATTCTGTTTTTCAGTGTGAATGCTTTTCATTCCCTTTGTGGCTGGGACAGGCACAAAGATTGCGTTGATGAACATCTATTTTTGCCAAATAGGACAAAACCATTAGACCATTAGAATTAATACTGTTGGGAGCACTTTACTTATTATAAAGATAGCTTTAAAAATAAACACTTACTAAACGCTGTCTTTTTGTAATTACATAACAGTGAGGCTTGCTTTGGCTGTCTTTTTGAGCCTGTTCCCTGGTTACACACACGTCTATGGCACTTGATCTCCCGCTTGGTGGAGAGAGAGAGGATTTGAATTGATGTGACTAATGTAAAACAAGGCCAACTGTCAGATGTAAGCCAGTCACTGCCAGTGCACTTTTGCTCCCTCCATTTCCCAGGCATAATGATGCATAGCCATCATGCGTAAGCCCAGCTAGTGCCTACATATGGAGAAGGTGTCAGTTGCAGCAAGTAGAAATTATGCAGTCCAGTAGTTTGGTGTCTGGCGGTGGCACCGTGGCAGCACAGCTCTCCCTGTAGAAGAGATGACATGTTTATGAGTTATTCCCCTGATGGAGCCCACACCTAGGAATACAGACTTGTCCTTTACCCCTGACTGGCCCGCCGAGCTGCGCAGAATAACTGAATAGAGAATAAAGACTTAGGGAAAAGGGACTTTTAACCAAACAGTCTAGGATTTTGGAAGACTTTTAAAAATTTTATAATAATGAGGTCAGTGAAGCTCCTCCCATGTTAACAAAAAGGTATTTTAATTGAGTCCTGAAAAGTTTGCCTTATATGAAACTCAGGTTGTTGTTGTTTTAGTATTTAGTATTACCGCTAACTTGGCCTACAATTGTATGAATAATACACAACATAATATTGCATAAAGGGAACTCATTAGACAAAATTGTTTTTATCTCTAATGGAACCTATACTTTGGAATACACACTTGTCCTTTACACCTGGCTGGGTCGCCAAGTCTCCTCTTACTGACTGAAAGAAGATTTATAAGATCTTGTTTGAAGCTAAGCAGGAGTCCAAGGCTGCTTAATGGTCTAGTTCAATGTGACGCTAAAGAACCATAATTGGCCTTTATAATGGGATTCACCTTGAGGATTTGATCATCTTTAACCCTTTTCATGCAGCAAAAGGCAGAACCTCATTAGCATTATACATCTATTAACAGTCTGTATCTACATGCAGTGGTGGGTGGAGCGGGTTGAACTTCCTTTGGACCTGAAGTGTGGATGTTTGAATGGACCTTATGTAACAGCTGCCTGGTTCATTCTGTACATTTAATTTAGCATTAGACTATGAACACTATTCAAGTGTTTGTGTTCCTGTACAATCAGGATCATCAAAGCATCTTTGGTGCTGATAACAAATAAAGTAAATACATTATTGTGTGGGATGTAATATAATATAACCAAGTGGAAAGAGTTATTTTTTTTAATGCCAAAACTAAATAAATAAATAAATAAACACAGAGAATATTTGACAGTGTTTTACTATATTTGCAAAAATACAATATTTTGAATACATTGATGCGGTATGTGCTGCAGCAGGAGTCAATTTCATTTTATAACGGGAATGCAGAGTCATAAAGCATACATTATAGGTTTCTGCCTATACAGCGGACCACACATTAAATCTTTCTATTCCAGTAAATCTCCCACTGTATCCAAAACAACTTCAAACTAGAACCACATCTCACTTTGACCACGGAGCCTCATATGTTGCTCTGTTGTTGCGAAAGTGGCCGGTGTAACTGTGTGGAAATGCTGACCAGAGGGATGTGAGCTAACAACGTCCTCCTGGAAAGTGATATAAAGCATTCCCAAATGAAAGCCTCACGCCCATGGTCTCTCAGGGATAAGCACGGCTTTTTGAAAAGACGGAAAAATAACCTATCATAATTTCTCCCTCCAGTCGCCGTGGAGATACTGCTGTGGTGTTCCTCTATTTGTCACTGTCACCCTCCAGACTGAGGATATGAGCGGGCGCAGGCAGAAAGAATGGGAGCGGTGGAGAGGGGGGGCGGGGAAGGAGGTTTTGGGGGGTACGGCGAGTGTGAAGAAAACGCTGAAGTATGTGATTAAGAATAATGAGTAAAAAATTGCATAAAGCCTTCTCCCAAATCACATATCAACTCCACGCCTGGCATTATCCCTGAAGCATCTCATCAGTCCTGGATCCAGTCTCTGTATTCTACCACGCGGATGCACCAGTGCCCACCCACCCACACACACACACACACACACGCACGCACGCACGCACGCACACACACACACACACACACACACACACACACACACACACACACACACACACACACACACAGGAGAGCAGTACATTAGCAGCTAAAACATGAGCCAAACATCTTTCTTTAGTGTATCAGCTTTTGCCTCAAACTGATAATATTTACATAAAGGGAACAAATTAGATAGAGATGGTTTGGTGTTCCGAAACTTTTTACACCACCTCAGAAAAACATTTTTGCTTTAAGTGTATGTGCCTTCTTTGATCAACTAAATGAGCCAAAAATCTTCCATGTTTCAACCAAGAAATTCTACATTCATTCATTCATCTACATCAAATTGGGATTTAAAGTGGGAATGGAACAGTGTTGTATAAAGTACTGGAAAATCAAACTCAAGTAAAAGTATAAGTACCCCTCCCAAAAATGACTTTGGTAAAAGTCGAAGTCACTGACTGAAATGTTACTTGAGTAAAAGTCTTAAAGTATCTGGAACTTCTTGTACTTAAGTATGACAAGTAATGTAAAAATAAATGTACTCAAGTAATGTAATTAAAAGTACAAGTAAAAGTATCAAGCAAAGGCAGTCTGAATTTAATATTTTTAAATGCCCCCCCCCCCCAAACCGTTTTTTTTTTTTAAATAACAGTGCTGAAAATAAGGCATACATAACACCATTGAAGGAGTGTTTTGGGAGGAAGAGGGTTTTTTTGCAATTGGGCCCTTAATTCTACTGTAAAACACCATGTTTGGCTCACCCATGGTAGTTTTGTGTCATATGGAGCACTGTCGAAGATATTGGGTTTGGTGATATCCATGAAACGCCGTCCTATGAGCAAGTAAATGCAGGCACAAAATATGTTACATGTAATTTAATAATTATGGTACAGTAGCACTAATGACGTGTAGTAAATGTTCTTGTTTTAAAACATCTGGGTTGTGTGGGGATGTTGATTGATTAAACTCGCTGCATGAAACCAACAGGTGTAGGCTGATTGTCATGCGCAAGTAGCGAACAAGCCCAGGCACGTCCTGACTTCCTTGCAGTCAGTAGAGGGTTTTTTTGTAACGAGTAACTAAACAGCACATTGAAAATGTAACGGAGTAAAAGTATGCAATTAAATTCGGAAATGTAGTGAAGTAAAAGTAAAAGTTATCTTTTTTTTTTTAAACTCAAGTAAAGTACAAAGTCTCCCAAAATGTACTTAAGTACAGTAGTGAAGTATTATTACTTCGTTACTATACAACACTGGAATGGAAGTATCTCATTTTTGTATTCCCTTGATAACCCTGATTTCAGAGTACGTGATTGACAGGTGGATTAACCAATCATAGAGACACATGGTCTGTTGTGAAAAAAAACAACAACAAACAAACATGGCTGCTTACACATAAAATAGGAGAAAAAAAACAACAAAACTATTACTTAACTCAGGTAAAAGAAGTTATACAGTTCATTCTGAATGAAGAACAGATGTCATCTGCATTTGCGAGACACGTACTACAAATTAGCAGCTGTGGTTGGATAATCTCAAGTTTGGATGGAAGTATTTCATGCTCTATTGTCTGGATTCCTTCTGTATTCAAACAGAATGTAGAACAGGCTGGCTGGTCAGCCAATCAGAAAAGTACTAAGCCAGAATTTATTGGATGTATAGGTAAGATTCATGTATTGCTCAAAATCATAATCATAATCAAAGTAAAAAATGCAGAATAACTGGTTTGTGAAGAAGATTACATTGCAAATTTAAGTTTTTTTAATCTGTTGTGTACGCTTTAAAAGACAAATTCAATCGTCTAATTCTGTTCTCTAGACATGTCCTAACATCCACACACAAAAGTTGGTGTATCTCATTTTCGAACCATGAAAGGAGGAGAGTGATGATGCCACAACTTGTACTTGTTCACAAATAAGGAGCAGACAGAGTGCATTTGTATGATTTTTGTCATAAATTGCTGCTTTTACTCTGTGGAGGGACTAAAAACTTGGGTTGACTTTAATATATGAATATATTACTGATTGGTGGTGTTATTGAGAAGTTTTTTTGGATAATTTTTAAACTAGCCCTTATTAATCTCAAACTCTTCCCCCATTATTATGTCAACTCAAAAAACTCATTCAGGAACACTAGGACCAGATCCTAGGCCAGAGTACAATATACACCACCTAGAAATCCTGTACTCCACTTCCCTGTGTATCAGCTTCAGCCTGTCGCGATCTACATTGTCTTACTGGTCAAGATACAATACTTGTCAAGCCTCACGTCAATACAGTGACCTTCCAAACATAGCCACAAGGCCCGGGCCTGTTATCTGCAAAAGCACTATTTGTAGAAGCATCTCTATCAGAGTGGTCCAGGAGAGCAGCCCATGCATAGCAATGGGAGTGCTCGGATTTGTATTTGTTCTACATTTGCTCTACTGGATGAAGGTACACAGAAGTGACAGCAAAGTCCACTATATAAACCCACAAGGCACATGATCATCATGGGAGAAAATGTGAAGAATAACAGGGATATTATACCATGAGAAATTGGTAGTTGGATTTCTGCTACTAGTAAATCAGTGCTATTGTGTCATTAGGCAAGATACTTAATACACTTCTAATGTGGGCATATTATGTAAGTCGTGTATGAATGAGTAGACAGATGAAGGGTCTTCAAAGTCACTATTTTACATTTCCTCATGTCCAGTTTTGTCTGGATTTCACATAATTTTAGCTTCCTACATCTTAGGCTTTCCACACAGTTCTTTCTGTCCTTTGTAGGTATTTTGTCTGCCACTCACCTCAAGTTGAAGTTAAAGCAGCGACTCCTATATTCTACTGTCAATGGTGCCTGTATGAATAGAAGAAGAAGTGACTTTATTGATCTCACACAGGAGAAACTCTTCTCTGCATTTAACCCATCCTGTTATTAGGAGCAGTGGGCAGCACATGACTGCGCCCGGGGACCATCTCCATGATCTTCTTGCTTCGGTTTGGTCAGGACCTAAGCTGGAGGATTTTACCTATGGTAAATGGTATGGAATAGGCTACATATGTACTCCCACTGTGGCTCCCACAGGAACATCAAAATGTATTCATATACATACTAGATTCCATTTACTACTGTACCACTATAATTCAGGCTTAGGGGCCAATCACTATAGTCACTGGGTGAGGGGCAGTGTGTACAGTAGTTGCAGGACTAAATAAATGCACGTATGCTTCTAAAATTAAAATGTATTTTGGCAAAACTATACACATAGCCTCTTCTTGAACCGTCACCTTAACGTGGTGGAGGGGTTTGAGTGCCCGAATGATCCCGGGAGCTATTTTGTCTGGGGCTTCATGCCCCTGGTAGGGTCATCCAAGGCAATCAGGTCCTGGGGGATGGGTCAGATAAAGAGAGGTTCAGAAGCCCCTATGACGAGAAACACAGCAAGGCCAGTTACCTCGCCTGAATTGGCATCACCGGGGCCCCAACCTGGAACCAGGGTGGGGTCTGGGGAGGGTGCTCGACAGTGAGCGTCTGGTGTCCGGGCCTTCTCCCTTCGGGGCTCGGCCGGGCACAGCCTGAAGGAGCAACGTGGGGCCGTCCTCCTGTGGACCCACCACCCGCAGGAGGATCCATAGGGGGCCAGTGCAGGGAGATTTGGACGACCGGATCTTCAGACATGGAGACTAGCTCTTGGGACATGAAATGCCTGGATGCCTCCCTCGGGAGGTGTTCCGGGTGTTCCCACTGGGAGGAGGTCTCGGGGAAGACCCAGTACACACTGGAGGGACTATGTCTCTCGGCTGGCCTGAGAACGCCTTAGAGTCACCCCGGAGGAGTTGGAGGAAGTGTCTGGGGTGAAGGAAGTCTGGGAGTCCCTGCTTAGACTGTTGCTCCACGACCCGGCCCCGGATAAGTGGAAGAAAATGGATAGATGGATACACATACTTCAATTTATATTGAGAAAATGTGTATCGGTGTATTACTTCTTTAAATGATTGATTCATTGTAAAAGGTTATGTGGGGATAACTGATTATTGACATTATTTGCCACAGAGAACAACATGGCTCCTGCCCTTGCTTTCTCTTTGTTGTACCTGATTTGGTATAAATAAGATTTGCAACACATGGTGCTGTCAGTGAATGCAGCACAGGCGGGGGGATCAGAGCCATCTGTTCTCAGATGGGTCACATCAATGCGGATGGAACCAGCCGCTAACTACAGTATGTGCAATGATCGTGCACAAAGAGTCACTCAGGGAGACCACAAATGCCCTTACAGTTCTTAATCAGCTTGTGTGGTCTTTTCTGATTGACAGCCACCAGGCACACTAGCACCACTCATGAGAAACCAACATAAGGTGAAAATGTGATACCTCAAATAAACACGCATAATCTCATGAATGCAAACATGTAATGTGTTTTTATTATTAAAACAAATAGTAATATACTAGCAATAAACACTGTTCATTCACTATTAACCATTACTATTGCAGTAATGGTCCTATATTACACAAAATGGATTCTTGTGAGCTGTAATCCTCTATTATTACTCTGTCTACAGTTCCATGGCTCAAAATGCTCTGTTCCACCTTGTGGTGTCATGTAGTGGTAGTTTTAAAGTTAACAGCTACCTTTTATCTTTTGTTTACTAGAGATAACAAATTCCATTTTGTCTGTTCCAAATTGTTTTGTGAAAGTGTTTTATACGGTTTTGAATGAGTTTGGGATATGATGGGTTATTATTTCATGAATCCTAAAAAATGCAATATCACCTTTTTGCAATTACAAAATCATGTGTTTTTTGAATGGTATCCTCTGATTTCATTATCTGAATGTCCTCCAAAATCAAATGAAATGTCAAACTCAAACAAATTAACATAAAATCCAAATGACTTCAGAGAGAGGGAACACTGAATCAACACAAAATAATTAAATGGATCAAGGTGACATCATGTATTTATTAATGGTCAATACTAAACTAAACTACTAAATTCATACTCATGGTTCACTGATTTTATTAAACGTTTGTGTGTGTGTGTGTGTTTGTGCGTGTGTGTGTGCCCGTGTGTGTGTGCCCGTGTGTGCGTGTGTACAGTGAACCCTCGCTCTATCGCGGTTCACTTTTCGCGGCCTCGCTGTTTCGCAGATTTTTTTTCCCAATTTTTTTTATAGTGTAACATTTTTTTTACAGTGTAACATTGTATCCTGCGTTCTGATTGGCTAAGAGACCAGACCAGGACTAAACGTGGACTAAACCAGGTCTAGACCAGAACTAAACCAGGTCTAGACCAGGTCTAAACCTGGACTGGCCCTGGACTAAACCGGGACTAGACCAGGACTAAACCGGGACTAGACCAGGTCTAAACCGCTCTTTGCTGGTTTCGTGCGGCTGTTTTGTGGCTCGGGCTGAGAGCACGCGGTCCGGGCGCGGCGGTTCTATCTCGTGCTCGCGGCGTCGCGCCGGTCACGTTCCTTTGTCACGGATTTGTCCACGATGAGGGGTGCACGTGTGGAGCTTCTCCAAGGGGTTGGTGCGCGTCGCATCGCGTCCAGGGACGTGGCGGTGCTCCTCGCACGTCCTGCGGGGCTTCCGGGGCCTGTCTCCCCCCACGTGTCACTATTAATATAGTTTGTTGAAAATCTACAAAAGTGTGTTTAAACAAAAAAAGAGTGTTTAAACAAGAGAAAAATGTGAGAAAATGTGTGTGTGTGTGTATGTGTGTGTGTGTGGCGTTTTTAACCTTAAAACATGTAGAATAATTGTAAAACCGGGACTAGACCGGAACTAGACCAGGACTAAACCAGGACTAGACCAGGTCTAAACCGGGATTAAATCTTTGCCTTGTTTCGTGACGGTGCACGTGTCCGAGCGCACCCCCCCCCCCCCCCCCCCCACACACACACACCACCCCCGCTTCTATTAATACATTTTGATGAAAATCTACGAAAGTTTGAGTGTTTAAACAAGAGAGAAATGTGAGAAAATGTTAATACCAGTCTGAGAAAGGTGTATAATGTGTGTGGTGAGGCGTTTACAGCCTTAAAACATGTATAATAATTGTAAAATATAAAGTTGTCCTACTTCGCGGATTTCACTTACTGGGGCTATTTCTGGAACCTAACCCCCACGATAAACGAGGGATTACTGTACTACCACTACTACTTACTCAAAGGGCCCATATTACACTATTTTCTGATGTACGCACAAATCCTGCATATTTTCTCAAACTGAAAATCTTGTGATGTCATAATACAGGAAGTGCTCCACTGTTTTTTAAAACTCAAAACATCCTCACTAGAATTACTTGGATGATTTCAACCCTGGAATTTTCAGTCTCTACTGAATGTAAGGTAAAAGGACTCTACCACTACAGGACATCACAAGGTGGAACAGAACATTTTGAGCTTTGAGATGTAGACAGTAATAAATCAGGATTAATGAGGTAACAGCACTCTAGCATGTCTTAAAGCTCACAGGAGTCAGTTTTGTATAATATCAAAACAATTTAAAATGACATTTAGTAATGTAAAAGTTTCTATATAGCAATACCATTAAAAAGTTAGTATATTTTCCACTTGAATAGTTATAACTAGTGTTTCAAAATGTAACCATTGCCTACACACATTTACAAACAGAAGTCATATTATGCAGCTGGGACTGTTCTGATTTGAATTTGGTGCTGTCTCATTTGGCCCATGCATGACGAGACACAGACCGCTGCGCCCAATCTTTTTGCATCACAATCCTCTTGAATCCAATAGAGTATACGGATAGTTTTCCATGCATTGCTCCCTGAATGTGTATGAGATCCGGAGGAGTACATGTCAGCATTTGTCTCTGGGCGGGTCGCTCCAAGTGTCAAGGCCCTCACTGGTTCTGGTATAATTGACTGGAAAGATTTCATTTTCACTCCAACATAGAGTAAGACAAGCAAGTCCAATAGATCGCAGAGTCAGACCGAGCGCAGACAAGTTTAGCTCATATTTTATACACACACCAGACAAAGGGGGGTCTGTGTCCCCGGAGCGGAGCCAATTGAGTCGTGCAAGTTGAAGCACAAGTGTCCGATGCAGGCTATTTCTGCTTTCCCATGATGCACTGCGCAATATAACTTTTGCATATGTTAAAAATGCATATTTTATTTATCTGAAATGAACTAAATAATACACATAATTAAAAAAATTATTGTGTTAAAATTGTGTTAAAAATCACTGCTTCAGTGATTTTTATTTTTTTAACAACTGTACCTTCCCTAATCTTTCATTCTAACAACATAGTGACTTACCTTAATCTATTATAATTAATGGTACACAAATTAAATCAATTGTTCATTATAGGTGCAATATTAAATCACGGTTTAGTTGTAATTTGCACACATTACAAAATGTACAGAAAAGTAAAAGAAAAGTACATATGTTCTAGCTACTTTTAGACGTTTTAGCTATTCAAATGAAGGAAACAACCTTAAATCCAAGTATTTTTTATTTATTTATTTATTTATTAAATATTAGTATTTTATTTGTTGTTTTTTGTTCATTTTGTCTGTCTTAAATTTTTGTGTGTGCATGTGTGTATAATGTTAAAAGCAGTTTTCCATTCTGACATGTTATACGCTTGAATGTGAAAACAATAAATGATACTAACACTGTTATCATAAAAAACAACAACTTTTCTTTGCACAAGAAAAGTTGTCAAACTAAAATGCATGTCAAGTGGAACATTATTATAAGTTTAGTAAGTAAAATCTTAAGCGAACAAAATGACTTGAAAGTTCAAGTACACCGGGCATAGCAATTCCCAAATACGATTGTATTAGTGACACTACGACCCAGAGAGAAAGGAATCAACAAGAAAAACACAAGTAGCAGCAGCAGGCAGGAGGAGCACCCTGGGGAGACGCATTCGGAGGTGCCCTTATCAGATGCTCCAGCGTGGGAGAGACACAGACCACTGCAGGGAACCATAACTGCAATTTTGCCATTTCTTTTTTGTTTTGAACTTGCAAACTTGAAAATTACAGTAAAAAATAATTCTTTGGACAAACTTTTAATGTGTTTTGGTCTTGGTTTTGTAGATAGTCACTAAGCCATTATTTGTAGTCCATTATATTCGAGCAGCGTTCATATTTTACTTGTGATGTGTGTGCGCACGTGTGTGGCCGTAGAACACAAACAGTTTAATCATGCCTGCAGAGCCTAATGCAGCAATCGCCGTAGCAACCCAGAGCGCTAAAGCCTGTCTAGGGAGCTCCGCACACTCCCAACTGTGCCTCACATGAGTAGCCCAGCAAAATTAGTTGATGATTGATCCCCCTCTAGCGCCTCTAGTATGTTTTCTTTCCTTTCCTTGGTACTTCCAAATAGATATTGTATTCAAATAGAAGAACAAGCATTGACTTTGTAATCCCTGAGCAACAGAAGTTGACGAACAGGAAAAGTCAAGTGCGGTATTTGTCGGCGTGCCAGCCTTATCTGCGGTGCTCCCTACAGGCCCGCCTCGTCAATGCTGGCTGCTCGGAGCCACGCTTTAGCTGTCTGTGATATTAAAGAGCACTATCTCCAAGGTGGCCATTTGGGGAGACAGGTTTCTTTTCATTTCAACAAAGACTTGCCATACTGTAATATTGAGAGCATTTGCCACTTTTCTGCAGCTACAATGTAATCTTTATCTGAACCAGTGAAGATGTCACTGGATTTGGCCTTTCCATAGCTGAAGCCATTGAAGGTGATTTTTTCTTTTAAAGACTAGGACTAGGAGGACTACTGGGTCAGTGTGACACAAAGGATCCCATTAAATACAACCAGTGAATAGCTTATAACACATTCAAATACATTAGAATAAATGCAGCTTGTAATGGATATTGATAAGCTGACAGCTGCCCTGAGCTAGACTGACAGAAGTGACTGCCATCGGCCCCTCTGACCACCACAAACCGCACTCATGAAAAGGTAGACGCTAAGTGTCTTGTACAGGGACACAACAAACATGTGCATGAGTCAGATCTGAAATCAAACTGCCAATCACTTAGTCAAGGTCATCCCAGTTAATCAAATGTTAGTAAAAGTTTTCAACTTTTTAAAATTTCAAACTGAAAAATAAATCACAAACATACATATTCAAACCACAGGAACTACTTTCCAAAATGTAATTCATGACCTCGTGTTAAAATCAACTGCCCTGCATGCACCAATTAGTCAGTAATTAGCAAATAGCCCGTTTTCTCTGCACTCGCGTGAGTCTGTGGCCTGTTATGTACTTATTAAAGTGAATTATCTGTGATCATGATTCTAATGGAGGCCGGCTCATGTTAGCGGGCGTCCTGCTGGGTGCTAATGTCTAATTACACTGGAGCAGGTCTTGATGGGAAGAGCCCCTCAGCCCCGAGCTCCACCCTCCTCTGTTGCCTCTCTCCCAATTCTCACTGCGCTCTCTTCCTCCGTGTTCTCTTTTTTCCTATCATCTGTACTCTCTCCCTCCTTATTCTCTGTGTTCTCGTTCCTCTTTCTCTGTGCTATCCCTCTCTATGCTGCTGTGCTCTTCTGTGTTCTGTTGCTTTCCACTGTGCTCTCTCCCTCTATGCACTCTCTACCTTAATTATCTCTCTCTCTTTTCCTGTGTTCTCTCTCAGACTCTCTCTCTCTCTCTCTCTCTGTCCTATCCTCTGATCCTCTGTGTTCTCACTCTGTCCTCTGTGCTCTCTGTCATTCCTTATTCCCTGTGCTCTCTCTCTATCTGTCCCTGTCCTCTGTGTTCTCTCTCTCTCTATCCTCTGTGTTCTCTCCCTATCCTCTGTGTTCTGTCTCTCTATCCTCTGTGTTCTCTCTCTCTATCCTCTGTGTTCTCTCCCTATCCTCTGTGTTCTCTCTCTATCCTGTGTTCTCTCTCTCTATCCTCTGTGTTCTCTCTCTATCCTCTGTGTTCTCTCTCTATCTTTTGTGCTCTCTCTATCCTCTGTGTTCTCTCTCTCTCTATCCTCTGTGTTCTCTCCCTATCCTCTGTGTTCTCTCTCTATCCTCTGTGTTCTCTCCCTGTACAAAAGCCCATCTATATCCTTTTATTATGCCTACTATAGAGTTTAAAATTAAGTTGTATTTTAGTCAGGCAGTTAGTTGGCCACCACTTAGGTTTGAGGACCCATTAAGGACCCCAATTTGCCTTGCCAGTTCACGAGGCAAGGTCAAAGTCACAGCAGCAGCTTCTTACTTCAGGTCTGCAGTTTCTGATAGATGTTTCAGAGTTTGTGTGCGTGCATCTATTGGTGAGTGTTTTTATCAACATCCTAATGATTATTTGGTGTGCTTTAACATTAGTAATGTAATTTCCTGAAACACCAAATTAATCTGTCTAGTGAGAGTTCTTTGGTAATTATTGCTGGGTCATGCTAGCTATTTAGCACTGTTATAGCCAGTAATTATTACCATGTGTTTTATGACCACTATGTATATTCATTTGTTACAGAACCACACACATTCCAGAAACAATGTTGATTTTATAACCAGAAGAAGTGTTCAGGCAGCCGTGTTGTGGGTGTGAAGAGAAATAAAGGAACCTTTTGCTTTAAAATATCTCTCTCATCATTGTTCTAACCGGACAACCTGTAGAGCTGGTTACCGGATTAGTAACCAACATTCAATTTACCCCTGAGATTTTACATGGTCCTTCGAGCCGGATATAGCCAGTTCTACAGCTAATTATGCCAAAGCAAGTTCAAGATAAAGACAATAACCCATCTGAAATCAATCAGTCACCCACAACACGAGAAGACTTTAAGGATGTGGGCTCCAATACTCCAGAGTTGAGGAGGCATGCATATCAACTTGCCGAAGAAAATGCTTGGCTTAGAGGCTACGTAGGGGAGCTGCAGCAGCAACAAAGGTCTCGGAGCATGAGACATGAATATCACTCTCTTCCAAAGCAGCAGGCTTTGCGCTCTAGATCATTCTCGCCAATCTCACAGGATGGGGAGACGGCACTAAGAGATCAACAGGATCCACGTCCTCCACAATCCGCAGTTGAATCGGCAGTTAAGAGCAAGCAACAGCACGCACCGGAAGGAGATGATATTGATGAGCTCACAAGCGGTCTGAACAGGTTATTACGCCATGATCACAGGCCCACAACCAGACAACAGTCAGGCCGGAACCAAAGTTGCGAGCCTCAATCACCTCCTCGCCGCAGCTACTACTCACATGCTGACCCTCTTCATGACTCAACCTGGGGTACACCCCAGCGCTCTCGCAGATCATCCTATGTGCAGCATCGTAGCCCACCTGCTGAGGGCTACTCGAGCCAGTACAGATATTACTCTGATAGTGACTACGACCCAAGTCCACATTATAGTTCTCAATACTACCAGCCATCTCGCTCACCTCCTCGGCAGAGCTCCAGGCACCATCAGCCATCTCGCTCACCTCCTCGGCAGAGCCCCAGGCATCGACAGCCATCTCGCCCGCCTCCTCGGCAGAGCTCCAGGCACCATCAGCCATCTCGCTCACCTCCTCGGCAGAGCTCCAGGCATCGACAGCCATCTCGCTCACCTCCTCGGCAGAGCCCCAACCATTGCCAGCCATTTCGCTCACCTCCTCGTCATCGCTCTGGCCACCGACAGCCAACTTACTCACCGCGACGCTCCTCTATACAGCACCCTGTGGAGACAGAGCTCTCCTATCGAGGTCCCATAGCAAAGATCCCTGACTTCCAGCGTGAAGATCCACGTGAATTCAGCAGGCTCAAGGTTGCTCTAGACAACCTACTCCCTCCAGACGCAACAGAGCGATTCAAATTTCACATTTTAACGGATCACCTGAAGTTGGAGGATGCATTGCTTGTTGCTGATTCTTACAGTAATAGCCGTTACCCCTACTCTGACACGATGGAAGCCCTGACGGAGCTATATGGCCAACCCCATCAGCTTGCACTCCAGCGCATCTCAAAGCTAATGGAGGAACCAAGTGTCAAGATAGGCGACACAAAGGCTTTCAAACGTTTTGCGCTAAAAGTGCGGGCATTAGTAGGCATGTTAGATCAGCTCGGTCATGCCGGGGATACAGAATTACATTGTGGATCTCATGTTTCCAGGCTCTTAGGGAAGTTGCCTCATGATTTAAGAGCAAACTTCAGGAGGTTTGTGGATCCCATGAGAACTCCCATCCCTTCTCTACTCGATCTGGCTGAATGGCTGGAATATGAGGTGAAGATTCAAGTGGATAACTCACAACTGAGTATTGAGCATAGCAAGGAACGTCAGGGCCCCAAGGAGCAGCGCAAAGACCGCAAGTCACAGCTTAAGCCCACGACCATCCTTCACAGCACCGAGCAGGACAGTTCCCTGTCTGCACCGCAGTCGTCTAGTCTAAATCAGGCTAAGGAGAAGCCTAAGAAATTCTGCCCTTTTTGTTGCACCACCAATCACTATCTGAATCAGTGTGCAAACTTCAAGATCCTCACTAAGGAACAAGTTGAAAAGTGGATCCGGGGTAATCAGAGGTGCTGGAAATGTGGTCGTGAACACTTAAGTGCAGAGTGCACTCTTAAGGCTAAGTGCAAGAAATGTGACAAGCGGCATTTAGAGATCCTCCATGAAGTGAACGCAGGGAGTAACAGTAAGACAGCCACTTACGTGAAGAGCACCACTGGGTCAACTGAGATCTCCAAATCAGCCAGCTCTACTGCTCAAACCCTCTATGTGGATAGACCTGCTGGCAGCAGTAAGGTGCTACTGAAAATGAGCAGAGTCATCTTAAGGAATGGAGACCACTCATTAGACACATATGCTCTGCTAGATGACGGCTCTGAGCGTACGATTTTGCTGGACGAGGCAGCACGACAACTTGGTCTTCAAGGAACACCTGAAGAACTGTCTTTACGTACAGTACGCCAAGAGATACACGCCATCAATGGAGCTACAGTATCATTCTCAGTGTCACCTGCTCATCAACCTGGAAAGGTGTTCCACATCCAAAGGGCATTCACAGCCAAAGAGCTTGGTTTGACCTCTCATACTTACCCAATTGCTGCACTCAAGAAGTCATATCGGCACTTGAAGGATTTGCCTCTACAGCCCCTTGACTGTGCACAGCCCCTGCTCCTTATTGGATCAGACCATCCACATCTCATCATACCAATAGAACCTGTGCGTCTTGGTCCGCCAGGAGGGCCAGCCGCCATCAAGACTCAGCTGGGATGGTCACTTCAGGGTCCTTCAAAGCTCGTGAAGCACAGCCTTGCCACTCAGCACTGCCTTCTCACATCTATTACCCCAGACAACTCCGAGTTACTGCAACATGTAGAGAAGCTGTGGCAATTGGACACTTTGCCATATCGTAGTGAGAAACTCGTGACGCGCTCAAGACAGGATGCAAAGGCCATTCAGATTCTTGAGGAGAAGACCATCAGAGTGGAGGTGGCTGGAGTTTTGAGGTATGCCACACCACTGTTGTGGAAAACAGACCTCCCACCCTTGGTTGCTCCAAAGGAAGCTGTAATGGCCCATCTGCGTGGTACAGAGAAGAGGCTTGCTGCTGATCCTGACAAGGCTGCCACCTACAACCAAGAGATCAGCAAATTACTAGAGGCTAGCTACGTGGCCAAGATCCCATTGGATGAAGCAATCGGCAGTCCAGGGTGGTATATCCCCCATCATATGGTTCAGCATAATGGGAAGAACAGAATCGTCTTCAACTGCTCCTTCGTACATAGAGGCATCAGCTTGAACGATCAACTCCTCCCTGGACCTGTGTTGGGTGCCACTCTACTCGGGGTTCTTCTCCGTTTCCGGGAACATGCCTTTGCAATCAGTTCTGATATAAGGGCATGTTTCATCAGTCCGACTCCTCCAAGAGGACCAGCCACTGTTAAGATTCCTGTGGAGAGAAATGCGAAGGAATGATCCTCCTGATGTCTACCAGTGGCAAGTTTTGCCATTTGGAACAACCTCAAGCCCCTGTTGTGCCACCTTTGCACTCCAAAAGCATGTGGCTGACCACACTGAAGATGGAGACCAACTGCGCACCTCAGTGGAACAGTGCTTTTATGTAGACAACTGTCTACAGAGTCTGCAGTCACCTAAAGAGGCAAGAGAGCTTGTGGACAAACTGCGCCATATCCTGGCTGAAGGCGGTTTTGACCTGAGGCAATGGAGCAGCAATTGCCCAAGCATCGTCAGCCATCTGCCTTCAGAGAGCAGGTCTGAAAGTGCCGAGCTCTGGCTCACCCAGGATGCTAGCGACCCAGAGGAACGCACCCTTGGCTTGACTTGGCACTGCCAATCAGACACCTTAAGCTTCAAGCATGGGCAGCTTGAGCTTGACGCACTGCCTACAATGCGCAACATCTATAGCATCCTTGCCAGACAGTACGATCCACTTGGATTCATTGTGCCGTTTACCACTAGGGCCAAAGTCATTGTGCAGAAGCTCTGGGTTAAGAAGCGTGAGTGGGATGATCCCAACTTACCTCCCGACCTCCTACAAGAATGGCATGCCTGGGTACAGGAACTTCCAGAGCTATCACATTTCACTGTGCCAAGGTGTTACACCACTCCTGAGTTGGACAACAATAACTGCAGACATAGCATCCACATCTTCTGTGATGCTTCAGAAAAGGCATATGGCTCGGTGGCATATCTCCGCACAGAGGACACCAGCGGACGCACGCAAGTAGCATTTGTTGCTGCCCGATCAAGAGTGGCCCCCAAACGGCAACTGTCAATCCCAAGGCTCGAGCTGTCTGCTGCCCTAACAGGCGCTCAACTAGCGTCAGTCCTGAAGCGGGAATTAACCCTGAATGCCCACCATTACACTTACTGGACAGATTCTATGACTGTACTCACTTGGCTGCAATCAGAATCCTGTAAGTTTAAAGTGTTCGTGGGAACTCGGGTCGCCGAAATTCAGGAGTTAACCGACTCAGGGACATGGCGCTATGTAGACTCCCAGAGAAATCCTGCGGATGACATCACAAGGGGAAAGACCTTGTCCCAGCTTATTGATGACAGTCGGTGGCTTCAAGGCCCAACCTTCCTCCGTCAGCCAGAGACCTCGTGGCCTGAACGACCACCTGAGCGTACACCGGACAGCCCGGAGGAGCTGCGGACACAAGCCTTTTGCGGAGTCACAACAGTCCTTAGTGGTCCATTGCGAATCGATGCAAGCCAGTACAGTACTTACCAGACACTCCTGGAAGCTGTAGTCCGTTCAGCACACGGGGCGGCTTCAGATCCCAGAGATTTGTCAGCTGATGACTTCAGGAAGGCCGAACTTGATATTCTTCGCCAAGCTCAGATAGAGTGCTTCAAAGACGATCTCATTCAGCTTCAAGCTGGAAAACCAGTGGCGTCAACCAGTCGACTAGTCACACTGGCCCCTGAGTTTGATTCAAGCACCCAGCTCATACGCGTTGGCGGCCGCCTACGTAGATGTGGTGATATAAGTCAAGACACCCAACACCCTATTGTCCTTGACCCCACTCATCACATCACCACACTGGTTATCCAACGATATGATGAAGAACTTCGTCACTCAGGGCCAGAGAGAGTCTTTGCTGAAGTCAGACGACGCTTTTGGATCCTCAGAGGTAGACAAGCAATCCGCAAATTCCAGAGCAACTGCACTGAATGTCAGAAGTGGCGTGCAACACCCAACATTCCCCGGATGGCTGACTTGCCCCCTTCTAGTCTAAGGGTCTACAAGCCAGCCTTTCACTCAACTGGACTAGACTGCTTTGGTCCCTTCCAGATACGAGTGGGGAGGCGTAATGAAAAGCGCTGGGGCATCTTGTACAAGTGCCTTACCACCAAGGCAGTCTATATAGATCTCCTGTCAAGCATAGACTCTGACTCCTTCCTCATGTCATTACGCCGCTTTGTGTCCAGAAGAGGCAAGCCACATGAGATCTTATGTGATAATGGAACAAACTTCCGAGGTGGTGATACCGAGCTGAAGGAGACATTTGAAGCTCTCCAGCCTGCCTTGAAAGAGAAGCTCGCCGCCCAACAGATTGACTTCTGCTTCAACCCACCTAGTGCACCGCACTTTGGTGGCTCTTGGGAAAGACAGATTAGGTCCATCAAGGCCGCACTGACCACAGTCCTTGGAGCACAAATTGTCACAGAAGAGGTACTCCGAACAGTTCTGGTGGAGATTGAAGGAATACTTAATTCCAAACCCTTGGGATACGTATCCTCGGACATCTCAGATCCTGACCCGGTAACTCCAAATTCTCTTTTGATGGGGAGGCCTGATGCATCTCTACCCCAGGTGATCTACCCAGAATCAGAGCTTCTCAGTCGCAAGAGATGGAGACACAGTCAAGTACTGGCTGACCAGTTTTGGGCCAGGTATATCCGTCACTACCTACCAACCCAACAGATTCGTCAGAAGTGGCAAAAGGAAAGTGAAGATCTGACTGTTGGTACAGTGGTAATGATAGTGGATCCTCAAGCACCAAGAGCCCTCTGGCTCGTCGGAACGGTCAAGACAGTCTATCCTGGTTCAGATGGGAGAGTGAGGAAAGCCGAGGTACTAGTGAAAGACCGGACTTACCTACGACCAGCGACAAGACTTATCCAACTTCCCGCATTGCCAGAAGATCCCGGATAGATGGCTTTCAAGAAGCAAATCTGCGCAACAGATTTGGGGGCGGCTGTACAAAAGCCCATCTATATCCTTTTATTATGCCTACTATAGAGTTTAAAATTAAGTTGTATTTTAGTCAGGCAGTTAGTTGGCCACCACTTAGGTTTGAGGACCCATTAAGGACCCCAATTTGCCTTGCCAGTTCACGAGGCAAGGTCAAAGTCACAGCAGCAGCTTCTTACTTCAGGTCTGCAGTTTCTGATAGATGTTTCAGAGTTTGTGTGCGTGCATCTATTGGTGAGTGTTTTTATCAACATCCTAATGATTATTTGGTGTGCTTTAACATTAGTAATGTAATTTCCTGAAACACCAAATTAATCTGTCTAGTGAGAGTTCTTTGGTAATTATTGCTGGGTCATGCTAGCTATTTAGCACTGTTATAGCCAGTAATTATTACCATGTGTTTTATGACCACTATGTATATTCATTTGTTACAGAACCACACACATTCCAGAAACAATGTTGATTTTATAACCAGAAGAAGTGTTCAGGCAGCCGTGTTGTGGGTGTGAAGAGAAATAAAGGAACCTTTTGCTTTAAAATATCTCTCTCATCATTGTTCTAACCGGACAACCTGTAGAGCTGGTTACCGGATTAGTAACCAACATTCAATTTACCCCCTGAGATTTTACACTCCCTATCCTCTGTGTTCTCTCTCTCTATCCTCTGTGTTCTCTCTCTATCCTCTGTGTTCTCTCTCTATCTTTTGTGCTCTCTCTATCCTCTGTGTTCTCTCCCTATCCTCTGTGTTCTCTCTCTCTATCCTCTGTGTTCTCTCTCTATCCTCTGTGTTCTCTCTCTATCTTTTGTGCTCTCTCTATCCTCTGTGTTCTCTCTCTATCCTCTGTGTTCTCTCTCTATCCTCTGTGTTCTCTCTCTATCCTCTGTGTTCTCCCTCTATCCTCTGTGTTCTCTCTCTATCCTCTGTGTTCTCTCTCTCTATCCTCTGTGTTTTCTCCCTATCCTCTGTGTTCTCTCTCTATCCTCTGTGTTCTCTCCCTATCCTCTGTGTTCTCTCCCTATCCTCTGTGTTCTCTCTCTATCCTCTGTGTTCTCTCTCTATCATCTATGTTCTCTCTCTATCCTCTGTGTTCTCTCTCTATCCTTTGTGCTCTCTCTGTCCTCTGTGTTCTCTCTCTATCCTCTGTGTTCTCTCTCTATCCTCTGTGTTCTCTCTCTATCCTTTGTGCTCTCTCTCTGTCCTCTGTGTTCTCACTCTATCCTCTGTGTTCTTTCTCTATCCTCTGTGTTCTCTCTCTATCCTTTGTGCTCTCTCTCTCTATCCTCTGTGTTCTCTCTCTATCCTCTGTGTTCTTTCTCTATCCTCTGTGTTCTCTCTCTATCCTTTGTGCTCTCTCTCTGTCCTCTGTGTTCTCTCTCTATCCTCTGTGCTCTCTCTCTGTCCTCTGTGTTCTCTCTCTATCCTTTGTGCTCTCTCTCTATCCTCTGTGTTCTCTCTCTATCCTTTGTGCTCTCTCTCTGTCCTCTGTGTTCTCACTCTATCCTCTGTGTTCTCTCTCTATCCTCTGTGTTCTCTCTCTCTATCATTTGTGCTCTCTCTCTGTCCTCTGTGTTCTCTCTCTATCCTTTGTGCTCTCTCTCTGTCGTCTGTGTTCTCTCTCTATCCTTTGTGCTCTCTCTCTGTCCTCTGTGTTCTCTCTCTATCCTCTGCTCTCTCTCTCTGTCCTCTGTCTAATCACACAGACTGTCAAGTGCACATCACGGCCAATCACCGCAGATAAGCAGCTGATCAAAGTGCGAGTGAAGAGCTAGATCAAACAGGCTGTGATATGGGGAGAGAAAAAGCACTGGTGTATGATCATGTGTTCTACTGCACGAGGCCTTCACAACCTGCCCTGACTCAGATCTATGTATTTGTATGGGTCCATTTGTAATGCACAGGCCAAGCATCTCAACCTGTGGGACACGAACATCTGCAGACGGCATGGAGACCATTCTTTTTTGTAATAATGATTCAGATTACATGCCACTTGTTTTTTGGTGTTACAACCCAGCTCCGCTAGTGTCAAGGTTAAAAAAAAATAAAAAATAAATAAATAATCAAAACTGGTTAAAAAAAAAGGGGCCTTTTAATGTAAAGTTAAAATTAAAGTAAGAAACAAATGACCCAAAAGCTGCTACTTTAGAAAACTTGTTAAAACAAATGTTAACAAACACAAAAATGAAATCAGTACTGACACGATAGACAAAAGAGATACAGACATGGAACGTCACTGACCAGAAAGGCCAGCAGCCCTGAAGAGGCATGGACAGTTGGACACAGTCCTCCAATCAGGAGCAAGAGCTCACACAACAAGATTAGCATGGGGATACTGGAAACCTTAGCCACACATACAACATTTAACACAATTATAGCAAAAGGGGAACGAGCTGAAGGCCTGGGGCAGTAACACTTACTCCTGTAGACACATTTAGTTCACTGGGTAATTCTGTTGGTTTTTAATGTGGTCTAGTACTGAAGTATTATATTTTATGTGGTACAAAGCAACCCACAAAGCAAAAATCAGAAGTAAGAACTGGAAAATCACTGCAGCAAGGAGATAATGTTTGCAGTCAATAACAAGAATCAGCTCTAAAGATATGAGAGCTCATTTGATGTCATATAAACATGTCTGACTTAGAGAATCTTGGGGGTTGAAGTTTTCAGCCAATCAGTCGCTCTGAAATAATTCACTCCAGCATATTGACTTATAATGAAAAACTTATCTGCTTTAGAAACAACAACGTCAACATCAACAAGGTATTTTCACTCTGTCTATGCCTCTGAAGACAGATGATGCACACTGGCTGCATATTCAAATTACTGAGGCTCATTTAAAAGCTTTTGTTCTCGACCGAGATTTGTATTTCACCTACTGTTGTCTTTCATGAAATAAATTGAGTGGAAATCCTCTTCCAAGGTTGATCATTACCAGGCCCAGGTAGAGTGATTTCATGGCAGCAGATTGGAAAATGGCCCTTTGTTGCAAATGCATTTCCATAGAGAAGTGCTGATGGTTCACAATAACAAATGTGCCATGGTCGACAGAGAGTTGGCGCACCGTTGTCTTAACTGACACTTGATAGTGGAGCATGTACAATTATGCATAATGCACTAATGGCAGCTCCTCATAACTGTCAGCGTACCGGGTAGAGAAGAGTGTTTCTCTGCAGACGACGTGATGCTGCACCAGCCGAGACACATCTTGATTTTGCTGATGCTAGGACCCCTGACAACAAAATAGCATTGTATCAGCTGAAGCGGCCATTTCGGCAAAGTTACTGAAGAAAAAAAAAAAAAAGTTATTGAGAAAGCATTGTCACAGGTTCTTCCAACACTTTTGGAAAAAAGGGCTAAATGTGTCTAAAGCTGGAGTAAGCACATTCTATTCATATTTTGAGTCAAAAATAAGATCTAGAAGACAATATTACTCAGTCAGCTATATTTAAAAAAAAAAAATCACAGTATTCTCATATTTTCTAACTTGTTTTATGTTTTATTTATTATACTTCAATTCATAATAATATTTAAAAACAATAATAATAATCAAAAATTACGACATGGTCAGTTGCGCAACTCAGTATTTATTTGATTTATATTTAAAAACTTCTGTCTCTAAAGTTTTTTTAAATGATCTATTATTAAATATACATGTACAATTATGTTTTCAGACATATGCTAACTCATTTTTATACTTAAACTTGTCTTAGCCCTAACAAAATGAAAATGAAAAGTCTTAACAACTAATCAGTGTGAGCAGTAAGCCGCTCGTTCACCATCTTTACAGAAACACAGCTCCCACCTGCTGTGAAGTGATTCCATCTCCGAGACTCTCCTCACATCACCTCATTGCTTTTTAATTTAGGATTAGCTTGACTTTTGGTGCTCTCCAGCGGCAGTGACGGGGGTGCACTGGTCCGATGGTCCAGCCTGCGTCTGCCTGTGCGGTTGGGCCCGCTCAATGCCATCAGCTCCATGTCTGGTGAGAATCACACGCCGTCAGCTTGCTCCCGATGACATCCCACTGTTCTGACCATTGATTGGCAGGTCAAGCGGCGAGCGCGAGCAGGAAATCAATAGCAAAGGACCTCTACACACTACTGGGGGAGTCTTCAAGGAACTGGGCCGCTAGACACTGCCAATCACCCAACACAAAATGTAAGGCCAGCCAGCCATGAACAAAAGCTATCTCTAGGCAGAAACACCAGCTTAGAGCGCAGATGAATTATGTTTGGAGAGAACTTTCTGTGATATTGTACGACACATGGGCAGAAAGTTTGGTGCAAATATATTTGCATTTCTTATGCTCATTCATATGCTGAAACTCTGTAGGATCTCCAACCTTTTGGGATTGGACATTACCAAATGTAGGCTTTTTATCTGAACAGGCAGTGGCACCATGTCAGAGCGTCTGAGCATGACATCTGACCCCCATTGTTCTGCTAAAGTTAAATGTAACCTTTAATAAGTTCGTGGTTCAGTATTTATTAAGTTAATAATAGTTATAACAAATGTAGCAACTCAGTCAAGTACTTATTAGTGAACCAATTATAATCACATTTACTTTAGTTTTGGGATTCATGTATTTCCTTCAAAATAGAAGAGTTTATCAAATTTACAGTAGTTGATAGCAGATTCCCCTCCTTGAGCTGCCACCTTAACGTGGTGGAGGGGTTTGACTGCCCGAATGATCCCGGGAGCTATGTTGTCGGGGGCTTTATGCCCCTGGTAGGGTCACCCAAGGCAAACAGGTCCTGGGGGACGGGTCAGACTAAGAGCGGTTCAGAAGCACTTTATGACGAATAAGAGATCAAGGCCAGTTACGTCGCCCGGATTGGCGTCACCGGGGCCCCACCCTGGAGCCAGGCCTGGGGTGGGAGCTCGCCAACGAGCACCTGGTGGCCGGGCCTTTCCCCATGGGGCCCGGCCGGGCTCAGCCCGAAGGAGCGACGTGGGGCCGTCCTCCCGTGGACTCACCACCCGCAGGAGGATCCATAAGGGGCCGGTGCAGAGAGATCTGGGCGGCAGCCGAAGGCAGGGGCCTCGGCGACCAGATCTCCGGACATGGAGACTAGCTCTGGGGACATGGAATGTCACCTCGCTGGGGGGGGGGGCCTGAGCTCGTGCGGGAGGTTGAGCGCTATCGACTAGATATAGTCGGCCTGACCTCCACGCACAGCTTGGGCTCTGGAACCCAACTCCTTGAAAGGGGCTGGACTCTCCATTTCTCTGGCGTTGCCCACGGGGAACGGCGGCGGGCCGGTGTGGGCCTGCTCATTGCCCCACAGCTTAGCTGCCGAGTGTTGGAGTTCACCCCGGTGAACGAGAGAGTCGCGTCCCTGCGCCTTCGGGTCGGGGACAGGTCTCTCACTGTTGTGTCGGCCTATGGGCCGAACAGCAGTGCAGAGTACCCGGCCTTCTTGGAGTGCCTGGGAGGGGTACTGGACAGTGCACCGCCCGGGGACTCCGTTGTTCTCCTGGGGGACTTCAACGCCCACGTGGGCAATGACAGTGACACCTGGAGAGGGGTTATTGGGAGGAACGGCCTCCCTGATCTGAACCCGAGCGGTGTTCTGTTATTGGACTTCTGTGCTATGCGCAGTTTGTCCATAACGAACACCATGTTCGAGCACAAGGGTGTCCATCAGTGCACGTGGCACCAGGACACCCTAGGACGGAGGTCGATGATCGACTTTGTTGTCGTGTCATCTGACCTCCGGCCGCGTGTCTTGGACACTCGGGTGAAGAGAGGGGCAGAGCTGTCAACTGATCACCACCTGGTTGTGAGTTGGGTCCGCTGGCATCGGAGGAAGCCGGAAAGACCTGGCAGGCCCAAGCGCGTAGTGAAGGTCTGTTGGGAACGTCTGGCAGAGCCCTCTGTCAGGGGTACCTTCAACTCACACCTCCGGGAGAGCTTCTCCCGGATTCCGGGGGAGGCTGGGGACATAGAGTCCGAATAGGCTTTGTTCTCGGCCTCTAATGTCGATGCGGCCGCCCGTAGCTGTGGTCGTAAGGTCTGTGGTGCCTGTCGCGGCGGCAATCCCCGAACCCGGTGGTGGACACCGGAAGTAAGGGATGCCGTCAGGCTGAAGAAGGAGTCTTATCGGGCCTTATTGGCTCGTGGGACTCCAGAGGCAGCCAACGGGTACCGGCGGGCCAAGCGTGCTGCAGCCCGGGCGGTCGCAGAGGCAAAAACTCGGGTTTGGGAGGAGTTCGGAGAGGCCATGGAGGAGGACTATCGGACGGCCTCAAAGAAATTCTGGCAAACCTTCCGGCGCCTCAGGAGGGGGAAGCAGTGCTTCACCAACACTGTGTACAGTGCGGGTGAGGAGCTGTTGACCTTGACTGGGGATGTTATCGGACGGTGGAAGGAATACTTTGAGGATCTCCTCAATCCCGCTGTCACGTCTTCCGAGGAGGAAGCAGAGGCTGGAGACTCGAAGGCGGACTCACTCATCACCCTGGCTGAAGTCACTGAGGTGGTTGGAAAGCTCCTCGGTGGCAAGGCCCCGGGTGTGGATGAGATCCGTCCTGAGTATCTCAAGTCTCTGGATGTTGTAGGGCTGTCTTGGCTGACACGTCTCTGCAACATCGCGTGACGGTCGGGGACAGTACCTCTGGACTGGCAGACCGGGGTGGTGGTCCCTCTGTTTAAGAAGGGGGACCGGAGGGTGTGTTCCAACTATCGGGGAATCACACTCCTCAGCCTTCCCGGTAAGATCTATTCCAGGGTGCTGGAGAGGAGAATTCGACCGATAGTCGAACCTCGGATTCAGGAGGAGCAGTGTGGTTTTCGTCCCGGCCGGGGAACACTGGACCAGCTCTATACTCTCCATCGGGTGCTCGAGGGTGCATGGGAGTTTGCCCAACCAGTCCACATGTGCTTTGTGGATCTGGAGAAGGCATTCGACCGTGTACCTCGTGGGGTCCTGTGGAGAGTGCTCTGGGAGTACAAGGTTCGGGGCCCTTTAATAAGGGCTGTTCGGTCCCTGTATGACCGGAGCAGGAGCTGTGTTCGCATTGCCGGTAGTAAGTCGGACATGTTCCCGGTGCATGTTGGACTCCGCCAGGGCTGCCCTTTGTCACCGGTTCTGTTCATTATATTTATGGACAGAATTTCTAGGCGCAGTCAGGGGCCGGAGGGGATCCGGTGTGGGAACCACAGGATCTCGTCTCTGCTGTTTGCGGACGATGTTGTCCTGATGGCTTCATCGAACCAGAACCTCCAATGTGCACTGGGGTGGTTTGCAGCCGAGTGTGAAGCGGCTGGGATGAGGATCAGCTCTTCCAAATCCGAGGCCATGGTTCTCGACCGGAAAAAGGTGGCTTGCCCTCTCTGGGTGGGTGGGGAGTCCTTGCCTCAGGTGGAGGAGTTCAAGTATCTCGGGGTCTTGTTCACGAGTGAGGGGAGGATGGAGCGTGAGATTGACAGGCGGATCGGTGCAGCGTTGGCAGTGATGCGGTCATTGTACCGGACCATTGTGGTGAAGAGGGAGCTGAGCCAAAAGGCGAAGCTCTCAATTTACCGGTCAATCTACGTTCCTACCCTCACCTATGGTCATGAGCTCTGGGTAATGACCGAAAGGACGAGATCGCGGATACAAGCAGCCGAAATGAGTTTCCTCCGCAGAGTGGCTGGGCGCACCCTTAGAGATAGGGTGAGGAGCTCAGTCACACGGGAGGGCCTCGGAGTAGAGCTGCTGCTCCTCCACGTTGAGAGGAGCCAGCTGAGGTGGCTCAGGCATCTGTTCCGGATGCCTCCTGGTTGCCTCCCTCAGGAGGTGTTCCGGACATGTCCCACCGGGAGGAGGCCCCGGGGAAGACCCAGGACACGCTGGAGGGACTATGTCTCCCGGCTGGCCTGGGAACGCCTTGGGGTCCCCCCGGAGGAGCTGGAGGAAGTGTCCGGGGTGAAGGAAGTCTGGGAGTCTCTGCTTAGACTGTTGCCCCCGTGACCCGGCCCCGGATAAACGGAAGAAAATGGATGGATGGATGGATGGATGATAGCAGATTAGGATTTTTATTTACAGAAAATACATATTTTTATGTTTTAAAAAAAAGTATTTTGCACGTGATAGAGTCAAAGTCACAGTGTACTTTATTGTCATTTCACTATGTTGTAGACATTACACAGAGGACTGAAATTGCTTTTCACTAGACACCAAATGTGCAATTTAAACTAAAAACTAAAAAAATGCACACACACACACACAGACAAACACACGCACACCGCTACACTCATCAACAATAAATAGACATAAGACATACAGCTTAACATATACACTTCAACAAGAAGGAAGAGGTAGAATGAAAACTAACAATTACCTTTTTGTGTATGTTGCTGAGTGACATTAAACATAAAATAGAAGCAGTGTTTTTATTTCCATTACTATATCTGCCAACAGTACATTGTATGAAGCTAGTCTGAGATGAGTAGGCTTGTTGAATCCTATAGCGTGGTAAAGGCTCCATATAGACAAAGCCTATAGCCTCCTTAAAATGTGTCCTGAGGGGACCCGCGGGCGCAGTGCTCTGTCCTCTCTGGTGATGTGTTTCAGTTTCTGTGACATTCAGACTCCGCTGCTCCTCACCCAAACAAACACTTCAGTTGATGCTCTGACACCACTTTGGCTTCTTGTCACAAGCAGGTGTAAAAGTGCTCAAGGTTTCAGAACGCCACGGCAGATTCAAGAAAATGTAATTTCAGGCAGGAGATGTCTTTTCACTTTGAGGTTTTATTTTCATATATATTCAAAGCAATGACTTGTCTAAATATATTTATAAGGTGTTTGCATATGCTTCAGTATACCTGAATGTGAGCCTGATCAGGTTCTCCAGGTCATTTGAGGTAAATTATGCTTTTTCTAATAATCAATGTTTTACATTTTGCCTACTCCCATGTAAAGCCGTGAAAAAGACGGTGAAGATGTTATCAACTGATCAGTTATACATATAATTACATTTGTAAAAGCAAATATACGATGTATTTATGCATGAGCCCTGTGAATCAATGAAAATGCAGACAGAAGTGTGGAAACCATATTTTTAAGGCCTGACTGAACGCATTACACCTCTGTATGATAAAGCACACTGTTGTTCACATACTCAAGATGCTCCAGGTTACCTCTGGCTCACCTTTTCCTCTCACACAATGGAACTGCTCTGAGCTTATATTTTACTGTTGCTGACAATGGCTGCTTTCTCGTCTTTTTATGTTCCTGTGTCTCCTCTACACAGTGAATAGATGTGGTGTTCTCTCCTCCTGTCTTCAGTAACATTTTAATGTTTGTGAAATGGTCTGGAATGAAATGGAAGAAAAAGATAGTGCTGTTTCTCTGCTGCCTCCCTGGAGATTAATGATCAAATGTCCAGCACTTGAAACGGGCCCATTTCTTTATCTTAAACAGCACTCTGATAATAACGAATGGGAAAATTAAGGCTATACAGTTATCGTCACTTGGGGAAACGTAGTGTTTTCTGTATAGCTAAAGTAACATGACACCTTTTGTGTAGTTTTATATTCATATGGTGGATTGTATTTTTGTCTGTTTTACGTTTTAGAGACAGACATGCAGTAAAGCAATAGCAATGGGGAGAGAACTTTAAAGTGCAGGGTGTAATTTATCCACACTGAAAAAATTGCCCGAGAGGGGTTGCTTAAATTGCAAACACAAATTTGACAACAATAACGTGATTTTTTTACGATTCTGTGTCCAGCAAGTCTTACAAAGGTCGCTTGATTGTGGCCAATGTTAGTCCTGCATGTTTTAATTGGGCTGTGATTTCATCACTTTGTTATAGTCCCTGGTGAAGTCCCTCCCTCGGGAATTCCCCTCCCCTTTAGAGGGAAAATTCAAATGTAACAGGACACAGGACATGGACAGGAGGACACACTCAGGACACAGGACAGGAACAGGAGCAGAGGACACAGGACATGGACAGGAGCAGAGGACACAGGGCATGGACAGGAGCAGAGGACACAGGACATGGACAGGAGCAGAGGACACAGGACATGGACAGGAGCAGAGGACACAGGGCATGGACAGGAGCAGAGGACACAGGACATAGACAGGAGCAGAGGACACAGGGCATGGACAGGAGCAGAGGACACAGGGCATGGACAGGAGCAGAGGACACAGGGCATGGACAGGAGCAGAGGACACAGGACATGGACAGGAGCAGAGGACACAGGACATGGACAGGAGCAGAGGACACAGGGCATGGACAGGAGCAGAGGACACAGGACATGGACAAGAGCAGAGGACACAGGGCATGGACAGGAGCAGAGGACACAGGACATAGACAGGAGCAGAGGACACAGGACATGGACAGGAGCAGAGGACACAGGACATGGACAAGAGCAGAGGACACAGGGCATGGACAGGAGCAGAGGACACAGGACATAGACAGGAGCAGAGGACACAGGACATGGACAGGAGCAGAGGACACAGGACATGGACAAGAGCAGAGGACACAGGGCATGGACAGGAGCAGAGGACACAGGACATAGACAGGAGCAGAGGACACAGGACATGGACAGGAGCAGAGGACACAGGACATGGACAGGAGCAGAGGACACAGGGCATGGACAGGAGCAGAGGACACAGGACATAGACAGGAGCAGAGGACACAGGACATGGACAGGAGCAGAGGACACAGGACATGGACAGGAGCAGAGGACACAGGGCATGGACAGGAGCAGAGGACACAGGACATAGACAGGAGCAGAGGACACAGGACATGGACAGGAGCAGAGGACACAGGACATGGACAGGAGCAGAGGACACAGGACATGGACAGGAGCAGAGGACACAGGACAGGGACAAGAGCAGAGGACACAGGACAGGGACAGGAGCAGAGGACACAGGACATAGACAGGAGCAGAGGACACAGGACATGGACAGGAGCAGAGGACACAGGACAGGGACAGGAGCAGAGGACACAGGACAGGGACAGGAGCAGAGGACACAGGGCATGTACAGGAGCAGAGGACACAGGACAGGGACAGGAGCAGAGGACACAGGACATAGACAGGAGCAGAGGACACAGGACATGGACAGGAGCAGAGGACACAGGACATAGACAGGAGCAGAGGACACAGGACATGGACAGGAGCAGAGGACACAGGACATGGACAGGAGCAGAGGACACAGGACATGGACAGGAGCAGAGGACACAGGACAGGGACAAGAGCAGAGGACACAGGACATGGACAGGAGCAGAGGACACAGGACATGGACAGGAGCAGAGGACACAGGACATAGACAGGAGCAGAGGACACAGGGCATGGACAGGAGCAGAGGACACAGGACATAGACAGGAGCAGAGGACACAGGACATGGACAGGAGCAGAGGACACAGGGCATGGACAGGAGCAGAGGACACAGGACATGGACAAGAGCAGAGGACACAGGGCATAGACAGGAGCAGAGGACACAGGGCATGGACAGGAGCAGAGGACACAGGACATAGACAGGAGCAGAGGACACAGGGCATGGACAGGAGCAGAGGACACAGGACAGGGACAGGAGCAGAGGACACAGGACATAGACAGGAGCAGAGGACACAGGGCATGGACAGGAGCAGAGGACACAGGACAGGGACAGGAGCAGAGGACACAGGACATAGACAGGAGCAGAGGACACAGGACAGGGACAGGAGCAGAGGACACAGGACATAGACAGGAGCAGAGGACACAGGGCATGGACAGGAGCAGAGGACACAGGACATAGACAGGAGCAGAGGACACAGGGCATGGACAGGAGCAGAGGACACAGGACATAGACAGGAGCAGAGGACACAGGACATAGACAGGAGCAGAGGACACAGGACAGGGAGAGGAGCAGAGGACACAGGACAGAGACAGGAGCAGAGGACACAGGACATAGACAGGAGCAGAGGACACAGGACATAGACAGGAGCAGAGGACACAGGACATAGACAGGAGCAGAGGACACAGGACATAGACAGGAGCAGAGGACACAGGACATAGACAGGAGCAGAGGACACAGGACAGGGACAGGAGCAGAGGACACAGGACATAGACAGGAGCAGAGGACACAGGACATAGACAGGAGCAGAGGACACAGGACAGGGACAGGAGCAGAGGACACAGGACATAGACAGGAGCAGAGGACACAGGACATAGACAGGAGCAGAGGACACAGGACATAGACAGGAGCAGAGGACACAGGACATAGACAGGAGCAGAGGACACAGGACATAGACAGGAGCAGAGGACACAGGACATAGACAGGAGCAGAGGACACAGGACATAGACAGGAGCAGAGGACACAGGACATAGACAGGAGCAGAGGACACACTCAGGACACAGGACAGGGACAGGAGCAGAGGACACTGCAGTGTGTCCAGGAAGACTGTGAGAGCTGATCTGGAGGTAAGACTTTTCAGAGATTGTATATGCTTCTCTGGCCTAGAATGTAGTCATTGTTAAATCATATTTGTGGTGTTTTTATTTGAAATTTGGGTTAATGTCAGGACTGTTTCTATGAAACAAATTATTTTTGACTGTCCATCGACAAGAGTGTGACAGTTGTACTCAGATTTGAATGTGTTGCTTCCAGAGTCGTCTGCAAACAAACAGTGACATTCAGAGCACTGCTGTAGCTGTGGGTAAGTTCATGAATGTTATAATTGATGTTAGTTAGTCCTTTTTTTTGCACCATTCTCCAAGTGAGGTTAACAGTTAAAAAAAAAAGTAAAACAAAATAAAAAATCTCTGTATCTTTCAGAAAAAAGGAAGATGTTTGAGAATCAACAAAACACAGACCACAGATGTACAAAGTAAGTAAACCAAATAAAATTATTTTAACAGAATTATATTTTTTTCAACATATACTTCCTAGTGAACATTTATCATGTGTTTCTACAGGGTGATGTGGCAGTAGGAGAACTTTATACCAGATGCCCTACCTGTTACTGTGAGGAAGAAAAGCAGCGCATGGTGAGTAATGTTTCTGCATGTACAGTTCTTATGTTCATGTGATTCTGTTCTGGTCCAGTATTGTTCTGGTCCAGTATTGTATTAGGAGTAATATGTGCTTTAAGTATAAACACAGAGTAGATCATCATAATGTAATTATGTTATTCCTGTGTCCGCAGGCAGAGACAAACTTCTTCACTGGAATAAGTCCTCACACTGCCAGACAGGCAGTACGTGATCACAGGTACAGAGATCACAGGTCTCTGTACCTGTGATCTCTGTACCTGTTTGAATCTACTTTAGACACAACTATGGAAAACTATAAAATGCATTTGTATTCTTTTACTTTAAAACTTTAAACGTGCGTATTCAGCATTATTTGATCAAATTTAATCAACATGAAAATGATGTTCATGTTCTGAGAAAAATATGTGTGGAGGGGATCAAAATAAGTTTCAAAGCCTAAAAATATAATATAATATAATATAATATATATACAATCATTTTATTGCATGCACCCGATTTCCATATTTTTTTATGCAAATCCAGTGACCTTTTTCCTTCTCAGTGCAGTAGAAGGACAGCTGTATCCATGGAGATGTTGTAGCTTTGTCTGTAATGCTCCACAGTATGGCTTTAAAGATCCCATGACATGGTACTTATTGATGCTTTTATATGGCTCCTTAATGGTTTCCTAATACTGTAAATGAATCCTTCTTCAAAATCAACACTCAGTGCATGAGAAACAGAGATAAGATGAGAAAGAGTCATAAATATCTCTCTCAAACTCTTTATTCTGGGCGTTGTTGCTTGAATGCAAATGAGGAGAAAAGAGCTGGCCAATAGTAGAGGGTGGGGGCGTGGCCAAACTCTCCGCTCAAAGCTCAGAGCCCACAGCTGATCCATTTCCTTGTTTTTGCACGGGGGAGAGATTTGAAGCGTTCCATTGAAAAATAAACACATTTCCACATAAAATAAAATTAAACCACTGCTGTTCAAAGGTCCAGAGGCTCAGATAAAGGACTTCCGAGCCTAGAAACACTCGGACGTGCCTCCAGGCAAATAAAAAACGCATTTCGCATTGCCTAGCGCATTCGCAGTCCAAACTCTATGGGCGTGATTTACAGAGACGCTGAGTACAGACAGACGGGGGTGGAACTGCATTTGCATTTCTTTTTTCGATCTGACGTCAATAAGGTGCCTTGTTCAAAATCGCCCGTTTGAGCTCCGATTTTATGTAACGCAGAAAAGGATCGCAAATGCTCAGTTAAGACATTTCACAACTTTTAACCATGGGGGGGGGGGGGCCTAAACAGGGTAGGGGAGCTCACATTAACGTTCAAAAACCTCAGAAAGTGAAAATTTCATGCCATGGGACCTTTAAGCTAATTCATTTTGCAGTGTGTTTACGTTGCAAAATAAATAAATAAAATAAAAAAATAAAAAAATGTACATTCAAAATATGCATTCTTACTGGGAGTCAATTCGTCTTTCCACAGATCTGACCTATAACTTGGCTTGTTGGCATCATCTGCTTATCTTCATGGGGACAGATAAGTTTGATGCCATACACTGATGCATCTCCATGGTAACAGGCAGGCATTTTTATATTATGATATGTTTTAGTTTATTACATTTATTGAATACAGAGACAGGGCTGTTCCCTGTGCGTATGTTTATTGTCAAGTTAGGTCATTTTAATTATATTAATTAATTTTGATTAATATTAAATATTTTTAATTATATTAAACTGAATGTAAGTGTATGTAACTGATAACTGCTGATACAAAAGATGTCCGAAACACAGTGCATTTAAAGGTCCTATATTACATTAAATTGATTTTGTAAGCTCAACTCAAAAACATACCTAGATAGGCATTTTTGTATTGTTATATGTTTTGTTTTATGACATTTCTTTTGTGCATGTAACACATTAAAACTTGATATACGGTAATTATTGGATTCAATCTAAATATTCAAGTCACATTTTTGTAAATGATGCCACATTTAAGTGCATGTAAACCCATTAGTATAGTTCAAAGTTAAATACATTTGTAGTTAAATTGAAATATGTTTATTCTGATTTTTGCAGGTCATGCAAATAATGCCACAATTAAATACATTTGTTTATTGTGATATGTTTTGTTTTATTACATTCCTTTTGTGAATGTAACACACTAAAACCTGATTTAAATAATAGTCTGATTTTCATGCGCCATGTAATTGACGCCACAGTTACGAGCATGTAAACCTATTAGTATAGTTCATGTAAGTTAAATGTCCATGTTTATTGATAAGAGCATGATCAGAAGGCATTGATTCAGATTGGGGCGGGTGCTCTGTTCCCCGTGTGATCTGAGACCTCCTGCTGGTTTTGAGAGCAGGCCTCACGCTGCGCGACAATGATTGCAATATATCCTTGTGATTACCACCGAGGATGTTATGAGCCAGTCTGATTGTACTGTCCCAGCGCCTACGTGCCACAGGAGTATGTAAAGTGCCTCCATCTTTAAATACAGTGTGTTTACAGCTTTGCTTTGACGACGTAATGTGACATAGATGCTGTTAAAGGTCCCATGGCATGAAATTTTCACTTTCTGAGGTTTTTGAACGTTAATGTGAGCTCCCCTACCCTGTTTAGCCCCCCCACCCCCATGGTTAAAAGTTGCGAAATGTCTAAACTGAGCATTTGCGATCCTTTTCTGCGTTACAAAAAATCGGAGCTCAAACGGGCGATTTTGAACAAGGCACCTTATTGACGTCAGATCGAAAAAAGAAATACAAATGCAGTTCCACCCCCGTCTGTCTGAACTCAGCGTCTCTGTAAATCACGCCCAGAGAGTTTGGACTGCGAATGCGCTAAGCAATGCAAAATGTGTTTTTTTATTTGCCTGGAGGGACGTCCGAAGTCCTTTATCTGAGCCTCTGGACCTTTGAACAGCAGTGGTTTAATTTTATTTTCTGTGGAAATGTGTTTATTTTTCAATGGAAAGCTTCAAATCTCTCCCCCGTGCAAAAACACGGAAATGGATCAGCTGAGGGCTCTGAGCAGAGAGCGGAGAGTTTGGCCACGCCCCCACCTTCTACTACTGGCCAGCTCTTTTTTCCTCATTTGCATTCAGCAACAACTCCCATTATGACCTGTTCTGAGGGAGAAAAAATACTCTTTCTCATCTTATCTCTGTTTCTCATGCACTGAGCGTTGATTTTGGAGAAGGATTCATTTACAGTATTAGGGAACCATTAAGGAGCCATATAAAAGCATCAAGAAGTACCATGTCATGGGATCTTTAAACCTATTAGTGGAGAATGTCATTATATTTCAGCTATGGATTGTGGTAATACCAATAACGTCCCTTAAAGCTGCACTGTGTAACATTTCTAGTAGAGGGTGTTGCTTATCTTCACTGTTATTGCTTTGTCTAGAATGTTCCACAGTATAGATTAAATCTATTTATCACGAGAGAGACAAGAAGATTACAGCACTACGTTACATTACAATTCAGATCTATGGACAGTCACCCCTATTCACAGAAGGAATCATTGTATTTTTGAGCAATAGAGACACCCCGAATAAATAAACGCTAGATGGATTCAAGCCAAGCAATAGCATCTCCATGGAGACAAGTAGGGCTCTGTCAGAAAAGTTGCACAGAGCACCTTTAATGTTGCACAATGCTGCTTTATTTTGGTGTGGGCATGCTTGGACTAACTTTAATAATATCTCTTTCATCTTTTTAATATTCTTGGTTATGCACGGCGGCATTGTGTTTTGGTCACAGTGTTAATCTTCAGAAGAGTCCGCAATAACAAAAACAAATCACAGAAATCCCTTTATTATTTTTCATGGTAATTCAGACGAAAAGGTTATGAGAGAATTCAAATAAATTTAATATAAAACATAATTAGTTCTGTATTTATTATTGTTTCCCCAACTCCCTCAATGACTCAACCTGAATATTGCATCTCAGCCTCTCACTCATGTCCCTGTCTCTTTTTGTATTTGTTTTGCTTATGTTTGCTGTCAAGTTTTAGGTCCGTTTACTTATTATATTCAACTGAATGTAACTGTAGGTAAATGGTAATGGTCACATCTTTATATAGCGCTTTTCCACCTTCAAGGCACCCAAAGCGCTTTACAACAAGGAACCACTCACCCATTCACACACACATTCACACACCAGTGTACGCAGACACTGGGGGCGAGGCGGGTTAAGTGTCTTGCCCAAGGACACAACGGCAGCATTCATCTGTGGGAGCTGGAATCACACCTGCCAACCTGTGGGTCAGTGGATCTGACCGCTCAACCACTGATGTTGCTTATGTCAAGAGCGGGATTTGAACCGCCAACCTTTGGATCAGTGGACAAACGCTCTACCAACTGAGCTACTGCCGCCCGTAACTGCTGATATGCCCATTCAAAAACACGTCTTAAACAATATTACTGACTCTTGTGAGCTTTCAGCCATGTCAGAATGTTACCTCCTCAAAAACAGACCTAGAGTTGTGTTTTTGAGTAATTCTTTGTTATTAGTCTGTCTACATCTGCAAAGCTCAAAACTGTTCCATCTCATGATGTCATGAAGTGGTAGTTTTCACATTAACAGCTCCTTTTTACCTTTTCTTCAGTAGAGACTGGAAATTCCTGGACTGGAATTATTCAAATAATTCTAGTGAAGAATGGAGTTGAGAGTGTTTTCAGTTTGAGAGAAGAGCTCCGTCTAAATATGAACACAGATAAACATGTGTAAATGAAACAAAACAAAACTCCAGGTATGTGTGTGAAGAGGAAACAACATTATAACAGAACACAGAAAATAGCTTAATATGGGCCCTTTAATAGTGGACAGTCATGTTTCAAAAGCTTAGTTTTGATACTGTAAATTTATTTCAGTTTATTTCAGTTAATTATTGCTATTAATAATTATATAATAATAATATTACTTTTTTATTTGAGCAAAATTTGTCTTGCCCCAGTACAGATACTGTTTAAGCACCTCTTGAGGTCAACATAAGTCTGCCGCATGCTGTCTGCCTCTAATTATAAAGAGCTGTTTTGTACAATAATCAGGAAGCAAGAGTTTTTTTTTCTTAGCTTTATTGTCATGGGAAAATGTTTTGGTCTCTGAAAGTTGTGAAAAGCACTTATAAACTCACAGTGAATAATTAGGATGCTTAGGGTGTATAAGGGAATTGAGGAATAATTTTGGACCACTGCAAACTGTTTAAAATGAACTAGTTCTGTTTTCATGTTTTAAGACATTAAAAATCAGCTACAGAGGCTTTAAAGGGCCTATATTACACACACACACACACACACACACACACAAACAAACACACACACACACACACACTTGTGAGCTATAAGCCATATTAGAATGCTGTTACCTCATAAAAAACATACTTTGTTGTTGAAGTTGTGTTTTGTTTCATTCACACATGTTTAAATAATATAATAATAAATAATAAATAATCATTTATTTGTATGTATGTACATTTCCAAAGCTCAAAATGCTCTGTTCCACCAAGTTTTTACCCTTTTTACCTTTTACCTTTTATTCAGTAGAGACTGGCAATTCCAGGGCTGAAATAATCTAAATGATTGTTAAAAAAAAAAGGTGTATGGAGTTAAAAACAAACAAACAAACAAACAAACAGAATGGAGCACTTTGATATTACAAGGTGGAGTGTTAAAAATGCAGTGTTTGCATGTTTAACATGTGTAAATGAACACCTATGTTTGTGATGAGGAAACAAGATTATAACTATAAATAGTCTAATATAGACCTTTTAATGTGAAGTTGTGAAAAGCAAAACTTGCAGAGAATAATTAGGACAGAGCTGTAAAAATCAGAGCATTTAATTTGATGTTTTCTCTGTCGACAATTAGCAAATTAACAACAGAAAACTTTCGAACCATATGTTGATCTCTTATACTGTTGCTTTCACTAGCAATTCTCTGAGGATTATGTACACCACCATGTACTCTATACCCTTACACATATTTCTCTTGGAGCAGTGCGTTTAAATCTATATGAACCATGTTTGTTTTCCTCTTTTCAAACTTGGCTATAGTCCACAACAACAATCACATTTTTCCTCCCCAGAAATAGATGTCTGTTATTCTCAGCTTTTGACTCTGAACTGAAATTTTACCTGCATAATGGCATTACATGGTTAGTTGTGTCACTAGAGATAAAATGCATGTTTAACATCACTTCATCAGCACTGTTTGTCTTTTTCTCTCTCTCTTTTCTGCTCTGGTCATTCAATCTGAAAGCAATTTAAGCCATTAGCGGTACGTTTAGGGGGCCAAGCCAACCAAATGCGTCTCCTCTGCTGCCTCTGAGCAAAATTACATAGGGCAATTTCACTGTTAATAATGTGTAGACAGTGTTTGGCCATAGAGTTTGAAAGTGAGCATATCTGAAATTATAATGCAAACAACAACAGGATGTATATAGGGATACTGGTGCATATGGAAACAATTATGAAGATATCCACTCAGTTAATTGGCTGGGTTAAAGTCAAGACAATAAGCTCCGTAATTGGTGCGGTGATTGTTGTGTTGAACTCTTGTTTTAAGTTACCATTAAGTCCAGTCCGAGTGTATCCAGTTAAAAGACAGATTATAGGTTCCCTCTATACTAGAAAGCCTAATTCTATTGGTATGTTGTTTCAGTAGATTCCACTGTACTGGAGGAAGTACTTAACATTAGTGTAGCAGTGATGGATTGCTGGGTAGATGCCGTGTCAAAGTTATTATTGGGTAAAAAATTTCTCTGTTTTTTGTTATTGTGGAAAAATTGGTCAACTCAAATTAAATAATCCAATTTCTTCAAGGTGACAAAACATCCAAAGATTTATAAATAATAAAGTTGGTTTAGTTCTGAGTGTAGAGCCTTTATTGGAGAATGTTTAGTTAAGAAGAAGAAGAAGAAGATTGACTTTATTGATCTCACACAGGAGAAATTGTCCTCTACATTTGACCCATCCTGTTATTAGGAGCAGTGGGCAGCACATGACTGCGCCCCGGGACCATCTCCATGATCTTATTGCTTAGGCTTGGTCAGGATCTAAAGCTGGAGGATTTTACCTATGATATATGTATTTGGGTTGATGGGGGAAACCGGAGTGCCCGGAGGAAACCCACCCAAACGCCACATGGGGATCGAACCCGGAAGCTTCTTGCTGTGAAGCATAAGTGCGAGCCACTCAGCCACCGTGCCGCCCCACTATATAACTTTTTGCCAAAAAAAATAAGCACAATTTTTGGTTGTTATTATTATTTTTATTGCTCTGAAAAAGCAATAAAAATGCCAGATGAAATTGTCAGAAAGCGTGCATTTTTGCTATGAGCAGACTTGTATCTCCACAAACCTGACTCTAACTTGGCCTAGAGGAGGGTTTCTACCTGCTTGTCTCCGTGGAAATGTTCATCCTATAATATCACACGTATCATACATATGAAATGTATGTCCATGTATGTTCCGAAGTATGGTTTTACCTGTCTATTTTCATGGACTCATGGAGCAGATGATGTGCCACCTACAAAAAGTTACACAGTGTTGCTTTAGGTTTAAGTTCAGTGCTCAAAAACATGTTATTTTTACATCAGTTCCTTTGTAGCCCCATTGAACTTGTAAAAATACACCAGTTTACTCCAAATATTATAATGCCAAACACTTGTGACTAATTAAGTGACTTAGCAAACCCTTTTAATTAATGTTCTCTTGATTTGAGACCTTCTTTAATTGGATATTAAACTCAAGTGTTCTTTTAGCAAAAATTTAATGATCTCATTAAATTGAAAGTATAAAAAACTGTCATGATCAGAAAGGTGCACCTTAGTGTAGTATTACAATACAGAAACAAGAAATAGAAGTAGTAGGATCATATTGGGGTAGTAACAGTAACTTCATTAGTAGCACGTTATTTTTGAGTGTATTTTTATCACTTCTTTCATTATGTTGCTATAACTAATGATGAAACAAAGCTGAGACAAAACCCAATCACATTTACACAGAATTCTGGGAGACGCAGCCTCCTACAACATGAACTCCTGGTGCCTATTAGATTGGCTGTGCTGTGTGTGGTGGAAGAGCTGGGATGCACTCGCAGATTCCAGGTAGGCCCTCATCAATCATCCACCCACTCCTGACATTAACTTTTTGGTCAATGCGGCTGTCTCCAGTTTGTCTGCAGACTTAAAGATTTGAGAAGCGCTTTTTATTGGCACGCTTTTAACTCCACCCAGGCATGGGTAATGGAGCTGGTTGTGTGTGAGCAATTAATGCAACCACAGTACCAAAAGTGGTGATCTGTCATACGCCAATGAGACAAAATCATTATGCGGACAGTGAGATTCTGTCTGTGTACACATTTGAATGACCCGCTGATCCCATGTGGACAGTCAAAGAGGTATAAATCTAGATCTTTAGCAGCGATTCCTGGAATTCATGCTGATAATATTTTCATGGTGAACGTCACAGACCGAAAGATATGAAAGCTACAATTCTCTAGAAAAGCAAAAGCGCAGATGCCATTTGTTCACTTGATTTAAAGTTTTAGAATGGACCATGAGAAGCAAGGTACATCAATTGTTTTAAAAATGGAGGTTTGACTCTGGCTCTCCAAGCGCATACTGTTGTGTCCTGGGGCAATACACCTCATTCTCCTTGAACATGAGTGTGATGGTTTAGTTTCAGACGTTGCTCAGTGTTTTTCACAGAGGAGTGGAGTAAAATTGATAGCTTTGTGGAAGGAGGTTTTTGATTTTATACGTTATAGTCTTTAGAGAGCTCATATATTTTCTGATTTATGTTATAATGTTGTTTCCTCATCAAAAACTTACCCAGAGTCGTGTTTTGTTCTTCTCTCAAACAGAAAACACTTTGTTCCACCTTGTGATGTAATTTGGTAATACAGGAAGTGCTCCACTGTGTTTTTAAACTCCATACACCTTCAGTAGAATAATGTTGATAATTTAAGCCCTAGAATTACCAGTCTCTACTGAACAAAAGGCAAAATTTAGATGTTAACTTTAAAACTAGGTGGAACAGAGCATTCTGAGCTTTGGAGATATAGAGATATAGTCTAATAATACAGCATTACTCAAACACATGTGAGCGAAACACAACTCAACTCCAGGTATGTTTTTGATGAAGTAACAATATTAAAACATGGCTTATTACCAATGAAGTTACTGTTACTACTCCAATATAGTCAATTTCACATAATATAGGACCTTTAACTTTGAGACTAAACTATTGCCATAGTGATTAACAATTTAAAACAAATTATTACATAATCTGAATAGGAACAAGTGCTCAAAATGTTGCATGTAACAGGATTGAATGAACAGATGTTTGTTAAGAAATAATCTATTTTTACTTAGTTCACATTAAAAGCAGCACATGACAGATAATCACATGCACCTTTTGCCTGTTGCTGTGTTCTTCCTAATTGTCATTTATTTAGACTTTACAAGCAACAGGGCTGGTAATTCATCATACTTCTAATTTTACCTCCCTGGACTCTCTCCCTCTGTCTGCTCATGCCCTTAATATGAAGGCGTCTCAATAGCACTGAAGCCCCTGGGCTGACAGCATGAGATTAGTATGAATGTATTACCCCCATGGGTGCCATAGCCTGTAATAAGTTCCCCATTAATCGTATCCGTTGGGGGAAATTTGTTTAGGCCTTAATTACATATCATTAAAATTGGTCTTGATTCTGGGAGATTTAAACTCAGAATTGGCTTGCACTTTTTTCCGTCTCGCCTTTGGCCATTGTGCAAATTTATGTGACACTGCATAAGCGAGGGTTACGCCTTGTGTGGACTTGCTAATTACTGTAATATCATTAACGTTATTTGCAGGTGTCTGGTTGGTTTTCATGAGACTTTGTAGTTCAAGTCCTGAATTGTTGTTGGTGTAATTATAGTCCTGTTGTGGCCAGGCCTGTCACGATAACTCATTTTGAAGCATGGTATTAGTACAGAGAAGAAATATCGAGATAAAAGATAATACTGAAACTACTTTATGCCCCTGACACAAAGTAGGATAATCTCAGTAAATAAATTTTTAAATATACAATATCATTAATTAACTAAATGAATAAATAATTAGCCATAGAAGCTATTTTATTCTACTCTTTACAGTGCAAATCTTTTTATAGTACAGGAAAATTGTTAAAATATATTCCCACAATTGCAAAAAAAATATGCTTTATTCAATATGCTATTAATATTTATATTGTGCCTACTCTGTGTAGCACTTTGGAGACTTTGAGTTGGTAAAATGTGCCATACACTGAAGAAATCTTGTGATGATTTGTAAATGTGTAATGGTCTGTTTATTTCCAATAGTTAAAGTCTATTATTATAACCTACTGCTTTATTTCTGGTGACTTCTACAGATGCTGGCCCAGGGTGATTTAATTACAAATCTCTTATTCCGATTTTACATACATTTCCAGCACATTATCCACTTATTTCCCTCAGAGCAAATGTATGCCATTGAAATCCAAAGGAGAATTATGGACTTAAAGGGCTTCTCCATTTCTCTGAGAGTCTTAAGTCTGCTGCCAGCGATGGAGTTAATATGGAGTCTGGCCCAGAGGTACAGTGTAAAAGACTGGTGACCTCTGAGGGTTTAGCCGCTAATGCGTTTCAGATGATATCCAGAGGAGGGGACAGCAAAATACCTCAGCAGAGCCAGGGTAACCTCATTACAATGCTCTATTATAGCTGCAAGAGCAGGAATATGAATGTGTGCGAGGCTCCACACATGCGTCTCCGTGTCGTTCAAACATGACTTCATCGGCTGCTGCCTTTCTGCGCACATAGCCAGGCCAGCTTTGTCCCACTGTCTTTATTTGGGTCAGAGGAAATATTATAATAAGAGGTTTCATTTTCATTTTATTAGCATCAAATTGCTCATCATTCTCTTTTGGGATATTTTTAAAGGTCTTGTAGTTGTTGGCGCTGTGTAGTGTAGTAGTGAGTAAACCTGTATTCTTTATCTGAATGCGCTGTTCCATCTTGTGATGCCATGTAGCTGTAGCTTTAAAGTTAACAGGTACCTTTTACCTTTAGTTCAGTGGAGATGGGTAATTCCAGGGCTCAAATCATCGAAATGATTCTAGCGACAAGGTGGAACAGAGTGTTTTATATCTGAGAGAAGAACTAAATATGCAGGATTTGTGCCTCCTTTAAGTCAGATAGAATGGGGTGATGTCATACTCCCAGGTCGGAGCCAAGTGCCAGTTTTTCCCTTTGATAACATTGTACTTTCCTGTGAAATATCGCCCTAGAAATCACACTATTACAAAAACAAAAACTATGTTAACATTATTTATTTTATCTAAACACCATCTGTATAAATATTATTGGCCCATAGAATGTTGTGATGATCTGAAACCCTGCAGTATAATATATAATCCTATTATATGATACTAGGAGAAAGGTAATGAAAATATTTTGTGACAGCTGTCAGTGAGATCATGGGCCCAATCCTTATTATATGTAGTCTGTTTTATCATTTGTGAGTTGTACTTCTGGATATTTATTATGACAGTACAATGGAAAAACACTACAATGTATACTCCCTAGAAAGTTGGTAGTTTAAGCCTGCTAATGCATTCTGTTATCTGTGTCCTTGGGCAAGACATGTCCAGTAATTGGTGTAAATGTGTTTGTTTGATTAGTAGATAGAGACATGAGGCTACCCGCTCTTAATAATAAGGATGTAACAATGCTTGATTAAATTCATTGTTTTGGTGCAGCAAAAAAAACAAACAAACATGATCCTTTGCTCTTTTTCAGTGCACATTACATAAAGAAATAACGGTTATAAGCACTTTTAAATCTTAATTATTTAATTATGACAGAACCAAAGGCTTGCCAAGGCATTTTAAGAGGAAAAGCATATTCACAATTTGGTTAGTCCCCATAAAATTTGGATATCGTTACATCCCTATTTAACTATAATAAATATTGTGCTGAATCCATCCAAAAAGAACAAATGCAAACAGTGGTGATGATGGCATTATTTAGTGTTTACTTTCTCTGTTAGCAGCAACCATCAGATAAGACCCCAGGCAGCTGAAGTGTTCATATAACGAGTTGTGTGGTAAGCTGTCAGCGCTAACCTTTTCACAGCTCCATTTTCCCACACAAAATGCTCGCTTGATGTTTAGCAATACACACTGCTGTGACTGGGAATATTAAGCCTTTGCTACCTTTCATCTATCATTTTAGGTCCAATAAAAAACTCTGAACTCCAAAAAGTCTGACATGACTTTCTTTTAATTTCAACAGAAAAGATTTGAGAGGCCAACAATGAGCAGGTAAGAGTTGATTTACTCATGCAACTCATTAAAACCACAAGAACTATTATAATATAATATATAATAATGTCTATAATAATGTTCATGAGCTGCAGTAAATAAACAGAAGAAGAACTTTAGAACGTAGTTTGCATCTGTAATGAGTCATATTATTATTTAATATGTTAATTAAATCTTATCATGAAGACAAAAAATAACCAAACATTTTCCAGCAGTGCAAAGAAAGAGTACACATGATAAATATTGACCCTAAAAATATATTGTTCCAGCTTTCATATTGAACGTTAAGTCGATATAGTATTTATCGTGACAAGCCTACCTGGTGCCACATTAATGGTCTAAAGCAGTGGCTTTAGGGAAAACTGTTGTTGTGTCCTTAGGCAAGACACTTCATCTTGTCTAGGATAAATGTGGTGTGTATGTGGTGGTGGTGGGCGGTGATGGGAAGAATATGTGTTAAATTAAATGTATTTAATTACAGAATACTGAATACATCCATTAAAATATATTTTGTAATGTCTTCAGGTACATGGGCAAATCAGAGTACTGTATTCTGAATTAATAGAATACTTTTATACAGAGTTGCATTAAAAAAGACATTATATTTGTTGCACCATTTTGAAAGCATTTCCGATCACTAACCGGAGAAGGAAAAACCACACATGCACTCAGCACAAGAATGGTGTTTCATATTTTTTTCACCTGTTATGAAGCCTACATCGTGGCATCAAGTAACATATTCCTATGATTTTAGAGAAGTATTCTGAATACCACAAAATGAAAAAGTAGCTGTTACTCAGAATTTGTATTCTGAATACGTATTCTCGGTACATGTATTCAGTTACTTCCAAACACTGGTGATGGGAGTGACTGATGGCGCAGATTGGCAGCCCTGCTTCCATCGCTCTGTGGCTGCTAAAGTAGCTTCTCGCCACTGAGTGCAAGGAAAATTAATAATGCAAAGCAAAGTGCTTTGAGTGTTCAAAAAGTGCTATACATTAAGTGCATTATTATTATTATTATTATTATTATTATTATTATTATTATTATTATTATTATTATTGTTTCAATACAATTTTAAAGCCTGGCACATACATGATAGAAAAAATAAAATGTGTGTGACTTGTCCGGGAAATGGATATATTTGTATTGGCTGGAGGTCAGGCATGCTTCTCGAGCTGGAAACATGGGAACGGCAGTCCAATCTGACTCAATATGACGGTGATTTATCAGGCCGCTGGGACTGCTTGGGCTTGTAAAACATGAGGTAAAGCCAAGACCATTAAGCTATATAATCAGTGTGCGATACAGCAACACATCTACACTCCAAAGACCAAAGTGCATTTTACTGGCCACTTTTCAACCGCTTTTCAATGTTTCACTTAAACTTTTGCAATTATTTCCTCTTTCAAGTATTGCATTTGAGCAAGCTGTGGGAACCTAAACGCTTTGCAACTCAAGAGAATTGAAATTACACTTTAAACATGCTGCAGAAATGTGATGATCAAATTAGATATACTATCGGAATTGCATCAAAAACACTTTTAGACATTATTATGAAAATCAAACTGACTGACTTTCCCTCAAGGCTTTCTTACAGTAGGCAAATATGAGCTCAACACATGTATGCAGTCTCAGGGTTTTTTAAGGTTCATTACAGCAACATAATGGTTTAAGTTTGTGCAGCCACGTCAAGGCAGAAGTAATTTGTCAAATGTGTTTCTGCCCGCCATACAAGATTAATTTCCATATCCCATAGTATTTCCCTAAAGACTCCCCTGTTCAGTAAGTAAGCTGTAGGTCATAAAGGTATGCAGCTATAGCATATACAAAAAATAATGTGTATGAGGGTTTCAGTGTGTCCACACCACCAACAACAACTTATGTATTCATTTTGAGGCACACAAACTAGGTCCTTTGGAAGTTTGAAATCCTGATACAGTCATTTTATGTCCATGGAGTCCACAATTTTATATGTTATAAGTTAAATACAAACAGCTTCATCATTTTTATTTAAGGCAGACTCTGTAACTGGGAGTGTCTACCTTGTTTCTTATCTCCAGGAAAATTTAGTTTTGTTGCCTGGAATGTAAAATGTTTAATTACTGCATTTATTCAATTATAGGTGTGTCTATTACTAAAATACGGAGAAAAAAAACATCCATTCTTACTGTGAGCAAGGTTACTCCTCCACAGATCAGGCCTCAAATGTTTTGAATTGTATAATTATAGAATAAAAGAGGTGGTGCTTCAAACTGTATTAGAAAACAAGCTCAGTTCCTTTTGTGTTGGAAGGTAACAGTATTTTTTATTAACTTATAGGTGTATTTATTAATCAAATAATGGTAGTGTCATCTGGTTTTCTCCATTAGAATTCCAGGAAAAGAAATGATTTACAAAAACACCCTGGGGACTTCCATTTTGCACGACAATATTTTGTAGACTTTGGTTAATGTAACAACAGCATTAAACAGACAACTGATAGTATCCATCCAAAATCCAGTAAGCAGCAGTTCTGGAGATGCTTTGATAGTCCGTCAGTGCACCAGACCTCTATTACACTCTATTATGGGCATTATTCATTCAATAGTACTCATCCAAATGTCTCTAAGCACTCCAACTAATTCGTGTCTGTGTTATGTAAAAAGTTTAGATTGGAACTGTCTTCTTACATAACCATTTTTGTTTGTGCAGATGTCATGCTAAATAACTGGTGTCTTGTCATAATATGGGCATAAAAAAGTTAAGTCAACATTACACAGATGATCATTCAGGTATTCGGAGTTACCATAGCAACAAGTTAGCAGGTGCATAAATTATATTATCATATAAATTAGCCTGTTTAACTGTGTTTTAATACATGAGAGAAGAACCTGCAGATGTGACATTATATATGACTAACAAAGACTGAAATGGACATTAAGAAGGCGTCCCATTTCTCTGTCTTACCCCTTCGCCTTACCCCTACCCCTTGGTTTTGTGTGTTCATGTGAGGGCAAGGGGTGTCCCGATTCTAATTTTGACCAAGGGCTATGGCCACGACCGAGGGCTACATACCCCTTGAAATGAAGTAAGCTCTCGACCAGACTTGGAATGAAGGGGTCTACAAGGTCAGGCAGGTTTTGGGATCAGGATGGGAGCGTCACATCGACCAGCCAAGGAGTGTCATAAATGTATTTTCAGCAGCTGTAATTATTGATGAACAGTTTAGCATGGTTTACAATTATGACGCTTATGTTCTACGTTATTTTTAGTGAACTGTTGTTGCGGTTTTAAATGTAGTAATGTCTGTTTAGCCGACGTTATCGTTATCATCGAACTTTCATGCATACAGTAAACAAGCTAATTTTTTGTCGAGCTGAGGTACCCAATAATCATTGACATTTGTTTACGTTTGCTTGCGTCAATTGTTGTTGCCTCTGTAGACGTAGCAGCCAGGTAGAGGCAAGGGATGATGATGCAAACGGTAATCGAGTGGCGTCCCATTTCTTAGGGGAATATTCATACCCCGAGCCCTCTCAGCTTGTTATCGAGGGGCAAGACAAAGACATAGAGAAAGGGGTAGGGGTAAGACAGAGTAATGGGACGCAGCCTAAACATAATATCATAATAATCTTACTGCTATTTTGAACACTAAGTGTTATAATTGTAGGTATTTCATTCTTGTTTTTACCAGCTTTCCAGGGAAGATATGAATTATATGCAGTATCAGAGAGGGTGTAATGTGTAATGTAATGTTTTATTTATTTACTTGATCAGGAAGTTATAGTAAGATTGCAATTCATTTCCAAGGTAGATCTGAGCACAAACAGTTAAAAGCATAAAACATTTACATTAACAAGATGCATAATAAAATGTGCATTTAATTATTTGTTGAGAATTACAAAAAAAAAAAAAAAAAAAAAAAAAAAAAAAGTCACGGAAGGAGGGTTTGGGGAAAGGAAGGAAGGAGGGAAAGGAACAAAAATGTATGCCCTGTCTAGGCTACCCCACTATGGTGGGACACAGCCTTTGTATATAGATAGATAGAGAATTACAGTGTTTAGTTTTAGTTGATTTATGAACGTGTTCTATACATAAGAGGTATAAAATCTAAAACTAATTTCCGCTTGCTCTGTTTAGATTTATGGTCCTGCTAAGGTCAGTCCCTCCTGAGACCTGCATTGTAATGGTGAGCATTGAATTGAATCAGGGAGGTGAGATACTGTGGAAGTTTTGCCAATATGGCTTTGTAAAAGAAAATGTGGGTGTGTATAAGTCTGCAGGCCTGCAGTGAGGTCCAGCCAACCCTGCTGTACAATCACTGTGGTGGGTATAGTAATTGTCAAAAGTAATAAAATAAAAAGTGCACTGTGGTAAATAGTATCAAGTCCTGTTTGCTGCATAGCCATAAATAATGTCAGCATAATGCGGAGAAGAAAGCACTGTAGACTGAATCAATGTTTTTCTATTTTTATGTAAAGAAAACCTATTTTAATTTTTATTTATTTTATTATGATCTTTTCTTTTGCTAATTGTGATGAGAAGTCTAGACTGAACACTGCTGGTTCACTTGTTCTCACACTCGCCCTCATGTCTCGATTATAAATGAGTCTGTCAAATCCCAAATCAACACATCTTACGTGTCCTGAGATAGAAGCCAAGATTCTAACATTTGTGAGATATAGTGATATTTTTAATGCTAACAAAAATATTTGAATGCCTTCCCCAGTGTTTGACTCCCAGTAACCACCTAAGAAAGTATTTGGCCTTCTGAGTACTACTAGATCTAGATGAGGCCTATTAGGACTATTCCAGCCAGCTAAACAAGGTCTACAATAGAACTATTTTACAAGTTCTAAAAAATGACTATCCCAAAGGAGGACAAATATCAAGCTAAAATGATTCTAAATCCAGCACATACTTGATCTGTATGTTTGATTCATTTAACATGTAGGCATCAGAAAGGTGCAGGCTGAAGCTCTTAGGCCTTCCTTTTATAGTATCATTATCATTATTATCATCCACATAACATCTGAGGGAGTACCACAGGCTGAGGACCACATCCCTAAATATTCATTACAAAATTTAATATCTCACTTGACATGTTTATGTGTCTATGTATATAGTGACACTGGAACTATTGTATAGACTAGAGGTGTACTCAAATATCGAAATAGCTATATATCGTGATACTAAATTTGGTGATACAGTATCGTTATCGTGGGCTGCTGTATCGATATATCACCATGACTGCTTTATGGTCTATTTTACTAAATTATTTTGTGACAGTGCTCTAATTTTGATGTTTGTTTAGAGAAAGGAAACTCCATAGTTAGTGGTTTAACAAAGAAATACTGTTGTAATATTATTAAGTTCTTAAAAATAGTGATATATTGCAGAATATCATGTGCAATATATTGATTATCGCATGTATCACTATATCGTGATAATATTGTATTGTGAGCCATGTATCGAGTAACGTATAGAATCATGAGGGACCCTGTGATTCCCAACCCTAGTATAGACTGAAGTGATCACACGCCCTAATCATCAAACCTTGAAGGCTCATTTGTGCTCCACTTTCGTACGGGTCCGTGCGTTCCAAGTGTTGCAACCGTCACTGCATTTATATACTCAACAAAAATATAAACGCAACACTTTTGTTTTTGCTCCCATTTTTCCTGAGATGGACCCAAAGATCCAAAATTCACTCCAGATACACAACACTACCATTTCTCTCAAACATTGTTCACAAATCTGTCCAAATGTGTGACAGCGAGCACCTCTGCCCCGCCGAGACAATCCACCCCACCTCACAGGTGCGCCACATCAAGATGCCGATCCGACATCATGACCAGTGCACAGGTGCGCCCCAGACTGCCCACAATAAAAGGCCACCCCGAAATGTGCATTTGTTTTTTTGCTTTATTGGGGGTCTGGGGACTCAGAACCAGTCAGTATCTGGTGTGACCACCATTTGCCTCATGCAGTGCAACACATCTTCTTCGCATAGAGTTTATCAGATTGTCAATTGTGGCCTGTGGAATGTTGGTCCACTCCTCTTCAATGGCTGTGCGAAGTTGCTGGATATTAGTGGGAGCTGGTACACGCTGTCGTATACGCCGGTCAAGCACATCCCAAACATGCTCAATGGGTGACATGTCCGGTGAGTATGCTGGCCATGCAAGAACTGGGACATTTTCAGCTTCCAAGAATTGTGTACAGATCCTTGCAACGTGGGGCCGTGCATTATCTTGCTGAAACATGAGGTGTTGTTCATGGATGTATGGCACAACAATGGGCCTCAGGATCTCATCACGGTATCTCTGTGCATTCAAAATGCCATCAATAAAATGCACCTGTGTTCTTTGTCCATAACAGCCTTTGAAGAGGAGTGGACCAACATTCCACAGGCCACAATTGACAATCTGATAAACTCTATGCAAAGAAGATGTGTTGCACTGCATGAGGCAAATGGTGGTCACACCAGATACTGACTGGTTCTGAGTCCCCAGACCCCCAATAAAGCAAAAAAAAATGCACATTTCGGGGTGGCCTTTTATTGTGGGCAGTCTGGGGCGCACCTGTGCACTGGTCATGATGTCGGATCGGCATCTTGATGTGGCGCACCTGTGAGGTGGGGTGGATTGTCTCGGCGGGGCAGAGGTGCTCGCTGTCACACATTTGGACAGATTTGTGAACAACGTTTGAGAGAAATGGTAGTGTTGTGTATCTGGAGTGAATTTTGGATCTTTGGGTCCATCTCAGGAAAAATGGGAGCAAAAACAAAAGTGTTGCGTTTATATTTTTGTTGAGTGTACTTCCAAACGTTTCTAATGTCAAGGCTGCATTCTCTTAAACAACCACAGGGGTGCTAAAAGTCAGTTTGATCAAAACAGACAAAATAGGGCAACAAATAAATAAATGGAGGTGCCTACGGCAGCTTTAGATCGCAGAGACAAGAAAAATTAGGTGATTTATTTATTTTGCAGCTGGTTGTAGTGGCTTTTTAAAAAGTTTAGCTTTAGGTGTACTTTAGCTACGGGTGATGTTTTAGTCATTTACTGTCTTGTTTATCAGATGTTTTATGTTCACTGTGGGCCTAGGGAGTGCTGCAATTTCAAATCCTGTGTGTGCAACCTGTATATATGTTTTTTGACAATAAAGCTGACTTTGAACTTTAAACGTTGAGCTTGTACTATTGAGCTGTGTTCACTACTGCCCCCAGTGGTTAGCTCATGAACTGCTCCATTGCTAAGATTCCTCACAAGATTCAAGATGTTCTGAGCACATGAACCAAATGACGGACAGAACAATGCAGACGATGGCCCAAAGTGTATATGGCTATCCGTATGAATTTCTAGGAGATACATAGATAATATGTTTAGAAGATACAGCATAAATTAGCCTTAAAGTAGTAAATACGTTTAAGTTTGGAGGTTCACTGTCTCTTCAGAATAAGTTGTATTGTAAGACATATTAGAATTGGTCTTATTTTGCGCGTAAACACTTGGACAATGTTTGGTGCATTTGTCAGAGTCACACTCTCTATTGTGGGCTTCAGGATCTGTCCACACATTCTTCTTGTATCTGTGAAACAAATGTGTTAATGAGTGATAATCCGCAGATGGACAGCCATTGTTTTAAATGCTTAAGCAAATTCCATCATTTTCACCACAAGTTTAAAGGACAAGCAGACTGACAAGGTAGAAGTAGTTAAAACTAGTAGTAAAAATAGTTAAAACTGTTTTGGGGAAGTACGCTGAGAAGCTGAGTATTATTACGCACCAGTAAGGTGGACGAAAACTTTATGATCAGATATGATGGTATGATACGTAGTGAAAAGTGTGAAATTTCCGCTATCTATAGACAATTAAAATCATATGTCACCAGAAAGTTCAAAATCCTACTTGAAGCAGACGTAATATATTTTCAGTGATTTACTGATTACAGATCTTAATGTTAATGGTTTTACAATATTATAACACAAAATAAACAACAATTTTGAATTTCCAAGGTTAATTAATTTGCCTCTGTTAAGAAGGATGGACCATTTTCTTTTCTCAAAATTAAATTTAAATTTCACAAAAGTATACTCTTTGGTGAAATGTGTAATATATCTGTGGATGACGTGGCAAACTGTAGTGGGCTCTATATTTCTGCAAGGATTAGTCCAATACTACGTAAAAATCTGTATTTGTCAAAATGCTTAGTATCTCTTCTTAAATGAACAAATAATGTAAAACACAATTGTATATGTTTTTAGACTGGGCTTTGGTATCACTTGCATATATCTGAGTGGTTTTCATTTGGCAAATTTCCCTTGATTTTTCATATTTTGATATTCTGAGGTTAATCCCAGTTTTCCCACTGAAATCACATTATGTTCCACAAGAATGTTTTGTTTACCATTTTTTAAAGGGTCTGTTTTGTTATATCGTGAATTCTATTGCTATCTGCTGTGCATTATTTTTGTATAACCACACAGGTAGTTCTGACAACAGCTAATCACTGTTATCACTACGCGTTGAGCATCACCATAGCGCAAGGTATAAACAAATGAAATACTGTTAGGAGGGAGTGGCTTTAACTAAAACAGAAATACCTAATGCTTTGAATATCCATCGACTGCTCCTCATTGTTTAATCCTTACCTATATGACTGTTCAAAGTTTTCCTTCAGCCTCTTTTGGAGCAGCACAATCTTTGGCAGCGTCAAAGGAGGACTGCGAGCTCATCTGACACTCAAGACCAGATTTAATGTAGAGGTGTAATAAGAGTGTTGAGGAGAGTCAGCTGCCTTCCAAAATGTTCTCCCTGCAGACTCCATGTTTTTACAGTCTATTATTATGGGTCGCCGTGGCATCGGAGCTTCTCTCCAGTGAGAATGGCGTCCAACATATTGGCCTGTCGTCCTCGCTGGTGATGGAGCCTATATTTTATGTGAGTTGTGGTGTAAGTGAAACTGAAAGGTGTTGTTGGGGAAAGGGAGATGGAGGGGCATGGGGTCAGACCGATGGCCTCTTCATTCCTTGGTGCCTATTTGAGCTGTGATATGACTGTCTGGGTTCCCATGGTATCACGGACAGCAAAATGACTTTTGGGTTCCCAAGGTGAGAGAAGTGATCTTTTTGATCCACCTTAAGTGTGAAATCCAAATATTCTTGTCATAGAAACAGTTTATGCAATGACAAAATGGTTGACAGTTGTGTGAGTGAAAGGAATAGCAAAGAATCACTTTAAACCACTGTGAAACTTGTATTAGATTGTTTAATACAAATACATACAAAATACATAGCAGTACCTGACAATATTTTATGCAATATGGATTCTGATCTTCTGAAAACTTGATACAAATGCAAACATGGATTTTACCTCTTTTCTTAATTTATAATGTGTATAATGTTTTTTTGAATGTCACAATGCTGTGCCATATCAGTAATAAAGTTAAAATCAAATAAATAAATAAATACGATATAATTTCCACTACTAGGCTATAATCATTTATTATTATTATTACTATTATTATTATTATTATTATTATTATTTTAGCAAAATTATTTATTATTGTTTTGTTTTAGGTGTTCTTTATGACTTGTGAGGGCCAAATTTAAAAGTTTATTTTAATGTATTTATTTATCCCAATAATAACACAATAATAACACACTAACAATAACGATTTTTGTTTAGTGAAGCCCATCAAAGTCTGGTTACAGTACGCACAGTAGCGCTCGGTGTCAGGCCCAATATTGCCTTCTCAACAGTGGACCTTTTTTTCTGCAGCAGGATACTTCTATTGATCCATGTGCGTATTGCTCAAATAAATAAATAACTCTTGTACACTGCACACCTGAGTTCACCTGCATGCCCTTGACAATAACCCTGTACATTTTTTTTTTTTAACATTCTTTTATTTTATTTTATTTTTTCAAATACACAGTTGAGCCCACTGAGGTGGAAGAAGGGCGCTCGGCGGCGTGCAGCAGGGGAGCGAGGAGAAACGGAGAGAAGGGTTCTGCATTGTTGATCCAGTTTGACATTGATAGACAGCAGCTGAAGAAAAGCTGATAGCCATGTTGGGCGTGCTGGTTTTTAAAAGGACGTACGTGACGGTCCATCCCAAGTTGACTGAGCATGCCTTCAGCAGGCGATTGCCCCAAGTGGTTGTACAGCAAAGAATAGGAGCAGGAAACTTTCTCATATGACTTTTTTTGACTTTCTATCTTTTCTATTGTTTCTATTGTTGTTTTTCTCCCCTTGAACAACTACTTGAACTACTCAGTTGGGTTAACTTTTTTTTTCTGTGCCACTTTATGTTTTTTTGGATAAAAGTTTCAACATAGAAAACAAAGATGGCTCCAAATCATTACACAGGATAAGCAATAGCATCTCCAGGAGACAAGCAGTTAGCGGACCCTCCACCAGAAGCAGGTGACCAAAAATGTGCTTGTGTGTGTAAATTAGATGTAAATTAGCTACATTAAATGTTCATAATATACAAAAAAAATTTAATAAAAAAAAATGTATTTCAATTATTTTCATCCTAACCTTGGAATCTCATTGCGAGTTTGCTTTGTTTATTTCTTAAGTGCACAGTGTTGCCCTGAATGGTCCTGTACATAGCAGCATATGGGAACTATAAGGAGACTTACTGTAGGGACCGCTTAGCACTGTGTCACAACACAGCCGAACAACATCACATGTAGTTAGCTAAAACGCTACACTGGGTCTTTGGTTATCCCCGCATTTAAAAGTGCCACTTGACACTCTTCAGGGGGACATAGTCAACAGTAGCTGCCTGTTTTCACAAGCAAAAGAGTCCAGAGGTGACTCAAAAGCAAAAACAAACAACCAAAAAAAAAAAAGAAGTAAATGCCCTTGACAAATGAATGTGAAATATAATATAGACTGGAGGTAAAGTGAGAAGTATTTGCACACAGCAGCTCCCAGCACTATAACCCTGATTGTGTTAAACAGGTCCACAGATAATTATAGAAGCAGGGGCTAAGGAAGTGTTCTGAGGTTAGAATGCACAACAAACTCTTATAGCTGTATTCTGTAAATAAAAGGCTGCAAATCTATGCCCTCTGCCTTACTCAATCACACATAAGTGCCTTGCTTAAGGACACAGTAACAGAACTTGATCTAAGGGGGAATCAATCAATCAATCCTTCAACTTTCTGGATGGTGGATGACATCTAATTACTGAGCCACTGTCTGATGTTGATATAAATACAAATTACACAAAGTTGGGACAGTAAAGGATGTAAAAGTAACAAGCTAAAGAAAGAACATTTTGACATTTGTATTAATTACCAAGTTGCCCACAATATTCCTGGACGTAAATTGGAAGTTGCTTTGTTTTAACATGGCAAAAGGAGAAATTCAATTTGTCAGCTGGACAAAAGTTTATTTGGTTGAATAGGTTTTGCAGCTCGTCCAAGCTGCTTCTTCAGTTTTGTTTTAACAATGAATCATTTTCCAATTTCAAAGCTCATTTAAAAGAGCAAAATTCTTTACCATAAAATAGTCACCAATGTCAGTTTCAGCTCCTATTAGGGTCGGCTGCACTAACAATATAGCGTTACTCTGCATTCATTTCACACATTGTAGCACTGTTTGAGAAAAGCGTTTGTACAAAATGTCTATGTTGACTCTGCATACTGATAATGGCTGTGGTGTATTTCAGGGCACTGCTCCGTGATGACATCTAAGCTCCATGCTGATTGGTTACAAATTGAATAAAGTCCTTTTTACAGCTGTCACTTCCTCTTTTTGTGTTCTGTGAGATTCGGTGCTGATAGTCTGTCAGTGCCTGGCTTCCTGTAGCTCAGACAAGAGAAGAGCAAAAACGCGCAACCTCCCACTATTTTTGAGGCAATGTGCTGTTGTCACCAAACAGATTAGACGCTAGGTGCTAATAATGCAGAAGTGCTGGAGTTTGCTAAAAAGCGTGTAATTTATGAACGATTTCAAAAGTCTGGGTTTGTTTTGGGTAACAGGTTATATCAGGACATTGGAAAAAAGTATGCGGCAAATACTCATCTTCTTCAGCTCATTATCTTCGTCAGTTGTGGATGACTGGAGCCTATTTAAACAAATCTCAAATTCATCGGGCACTTCAGGCAACTTAGACTCGCCAATTCCACTAATGTCAAACACTGGATAATCAAAGAGGCTAAAGTATGCAGAATAACACAGAACGGCCAGAGAGAGTTTTCAACATAGTTCACTTGAGGATTAGACCCAAAACCTCCATCAGAGTGGCAGGAAACTTTTAGTGTCTCCATATGGCACAGAGCAATAAATATTTACCATAGATCAGACATGTCTCAACGTTGGCCTAGGGTCCAAATTCAGCCCTCAGACCACTTTGTGTTGGCCATTTTGCTTTATGGAAAGTTAAACCTCAACCATCATAATCTCATCCAAAGTTCTGGTATGAGCCTTATATATCTGTTCCATGGTTGAATAAAGGTGTGGCGAATGGTCAAACCTTTGATAGGTTGTATTGACAGTCAGTGACCCTCTGCTTTGTAGAATATCAAAGTTCAAAGTTCAAAGTTCAAAGTCAGCTTTATTGTCAATTCTGCCATATGTGTTCAACATACAGTGAATCGAAATTTCGTTTCTCTCTGGCCAGGTAGTGCAAAAAGACAGTGTACAAAATACAATATGAAGACAAAACACAACAAAAAACTATCTAAGACAGAGATCTAAGTTAAAACTAAAGTCTACGGTCTAAAATCTTAAAACAGTGCAACATAATAAATAAACTATACTATATACAGATTTCCAAAGTGTGCAGTGTGCATCAAAATGTGCAATGGAAGATACAGCAGTGAATTGGTCATGTGCAGTAGAATGTGCATTGGAGTTGAGATAAATAAAAATAAATGTGCAACAGTAGTAATTCTAGTGCAACAGGAGTAAACAACAGTACTAAAAATTCCAGTAGTAAATGTGCAATAACAGTAGTAAACAGCAGTGCAACGGGGGTAAAAATCAATAACAGGAGTAAACAACAGTACTAAAAATTCCAGTAGTAAATGTAAGTGTGCAATAACAGTAGTAAACAACAGTGCAACAGGAGTAAAATCCAGTAGTAAATGTAAATGCGCAACAGTGCAACAGTGCAGCAGTTTTTTAAAGTGTCTAGAGTGATATGTCTTTTATGGAATACAGGTTATGCCAATATGGGGGGTGGGGGGTGGGAGATGGGTAAGGTGGGAGTTCGGGTGTGAGTTCAGCCTCCTGACAGCCTGGTGGATGAAGCTGTTTGACAGTCTGGTGGAGTGGGCCCGGAGACTCCGGTACCTTCTCCCTGAGGGCAGGAGGCTGAACAGGCTATGTGCGGGGTGGCTCGGGTCACCCACAATGCTGGACGCTCTGCGGGTGAGCCGGGTGTTAAAAATGTCTAGGAGGGAGGGGAGAGAGACACCAGCGATCCTCCCAGCTGCATTCACTATGCGCTGCAGGGCTTTCCTGTTCTGTTCAGTGCAGCTCCCGTACCACACAGTGATGCAGCTGGTCAGGACGCTCTCAATGGTGCCTCGGTAGAAGGTTGTCATAATGGGTGGAGGGGCTCCAGCTCTCCTCAGTTTTCGGAGGAAATGGAGGCGCTTCTGAGCCCTCTTTGCCAGTGATACAGTATTCACTGTCCAGGAGAGGTCCTCACTGATGTGCACCCCCAGGAATTTGGTGCTGCTCACCCTCTCTACAGCAGCACCATTGATGGACAGTGGGGGGTGCTGGGTGGGGCCTCTCCGGAAGTCAATAACAATCTCCTTGGTCTTTTCAACATATGTTTTGATCATAGACTGTATAAAGAAGTGGACTAAGGGAGTGTGACATCACCCATAGCGTTCAGCTCCAATCAACTGAAGCTCATGGTGTTAGCAGTTATAGGAGTGAATTTAGAGCCAAATTTCATATTAGGAATTAGCTAAATTAAAACCCCAGGATCATGTAGAGTGGGTTAATACTGCTAGACCAAAATGACAAGGCTCACTGCGGCTGTTAAAGAGAGGGATGACAATTTTTCAATGTGAAGTCAAGTTGATGGAGCCGGAAGCGCCCCCATGTTCACTTCCTCTTTGGACCACGGCTGCAAGTGGGTTAGCTATGTCCATTTATATGCATTCTATGGTTTTGATATGAGGCTATGGATGAAAAAAGTCAGGACACAGCTGACATGGAATGAATGTGAAGTCAGTGACTCGAGTCAGGGTATTGGGAAGGTTACTTGTGCAATGTATATTTGGAATGATGCAAGAAACCTGAAAACCCAGAAAACAACAGAGGAACAATCAAAATTCTAAGGAAGGCCCCAGTTGATGCAAGAATGCCTTCATCTTATACCCAAGACAGAACGGTCTCTTGACATAAGATACTTTTTAGGAAATAAGTAATAGTCTCTTGTTTTACTTCCCATTTCCCAAAGTGTGCTAAAGACTAATTAATTTAAGCACAAAGGTCCCTAAAGGCTGAAATTAATGACAAAGTTATTAGAGATGAAGGTACCCATGAGGTCTGGACCTCATCACAGTGTCCACGCTGCTGGCTGTTACTTACTCAACTGTCACTGCAAATCAGGATCAGAAACAGAAAGTGTGTGTCATACATTTTAAAGGATTCAAGAGTATTTTCCACATCCCAGGTCAACTGTCATATTGCCCCTCTGTCTTGCACAATTGACTGACATTTGCCATGACGTCTGTTACAGACATTGCTAAGGTGAGAAGATAGAAAAGTACTATATTAGAGAACAGAGTTTTTACTTTCTAATGAGTCTGTCAAAACTGAAATTTCCAGATGGTATGGTCCACTCCATCTACCAGCGTGCTCAAAGGTGGTTCAGTGACCTTCTTTCTTGCAGATGCTTGAGTCTATGACCCTATCTCACCAAAAGAAAAGTTTTGACAGCACTATGGACAGTTTGATGTCTCTGCAGTGGAACATCACCAGGGAGGCATGTCTCTCATCGCAGTGGTGGCCTAGTGTGCACTTGCCAAGTTAAGCTGCATAAGTTTGAGCACTTCAAAGTTAAATAGGGGAAATTACTGAGTATCCTAAAATTTCAGTTGAAAAAGTATAGGCTATTGTCACACCTCTGCTGTCCATTCTGCATTTTACATTTTCGCATAGTATTTTCTGATCCATTACAAATAAAACAGGGTTAGAGTTAGGGTTATGTAATGAGCAATTTGACCAAGTCATAGAAAAAAAGACCTTTTCAATAAAATGCTAAGCAATAAAAAAAAATAAATAAAAAAAGAAAAGTAAAAATAAAATTAAAAATCTAGCTATGCCATAAAATCCTTGGCAACAAGCCAGTCTTCCAGCTAAATAGGTTCTGACAATAAATAAATCACCATAAGATTAGCATTAAAAGAGAAGAGTGCAGAACACCTTTCCGTCCTATGCACAGCTAAAAAGGACTGTTTTAAGGCCTGTCTCATATGTTCAGGAAGACTGTTCCAGAGTCTAGCTGCATGAAAATGAAACAATGACTCCTCATGTTTAGTCTTGACTCTGGGCACCAGCAACAGGCTGGTCCCTGAGGTCTTCAGAGTGCAAGATGGTTCATATGGCACTGACATGTCAGAGATGTACTTTGGTGCTAGGCCATGGAGAGAGTTGTACACAAGAGGAGCTGCTTTAAAGTCTAGAGGAAACATTTCTCTTCCTACAAGGACAACATAGTATACCAACATAGTATACAGAGTTTACCTCTTACCTTACCTTAAAAAAAAAAAATTATATATATATATATATATATATATATATATATATATGACTTTTCCATCACCTTTTTTTTACAGTAGTTTGGCCTGGCCTGTCGAGCCTGAACACTTTTCAGAGTTAAATCTTCACTGTTAAATTTAGAGCCTGGTGGTGTCAATCACGTCTGCAGGTCTGCAGTGTCCAGGTGTGTGTGGGAGTGAGTGGACAGCCATCTTTCAACCTTTGCCTCAGTCAGTTTTATAACTACAACACCTACTTCTTGTGCACAAGCCAAGAGCTGCAACGTAATACATTTAAGCAGGAAGCAGACACCCTGAGTTGACACTTACGAAGAAAAAACTTGTGTCCTTCCAAATTCACACAAAGACTCTTCTATCTATAACAAAGAAGTAGGGAAAAGCTTTTGTTGCTATAACTGTGCTGAGTGCTCTTCTTCTACTTTGTTGTTTAAAGGTGTTTATTTTCTGATCTATGTTATAATGTTTTCTCATCAAAAATATAGTTATGTTTTCTTTCATTCACATGTTTAACACGCAAACCCTGCATATTTATGCTGAGTTGAAAAATGAAAATGAAAACACTCCAATGCCATATCGTATCCATGGAGACAGGTGGCTGATCCTCCACCAGAAAGATTACACAGTGCAGCTTTAAGTATTGTATTTCTGTCTGACAATGAAAGCAGAGTTTAGAGATGTTGTTTCACATGTTTTTGACTTTACTAAAGGAACAATTACATCCACTCACAATAAGCAACACAAAATAATATACTTGGTCATAATTTTGTCATTATATCCTTTTGGAGCAACAGTAGAAAATCAGCTTGTACGACGATGTTTGAATGTTCGCTGCTAAAATTAGCCATAGTAGTAGTTGTGGGCTGGGGGGATGTGGTTGAGGTGGCTGTACTGCTGCCAAAGGGTGTGTCAGACCAGTTTATTAGTCTGTGTATGTGCATATGTGTGTGTGTGTGCGTGCGTGCGTGCGTGTGTGTGTGTGTGTGTATGTGTGTGTGTGTGTGTGTGTGTGTGTGTGTGTGCGTGCGTGCGTGCGTGTGTGTGTGTGTGACCAGCCCCCGGCAGCTCTGTGCACTGCAGCTGGAGCTCTGTTCTAATATAGAGTCATTATGGCCATCCAAAGTGCGCCTCAAGTTATTTCTTAAATTTGACCATGTAACAGAAGAACTTTGTTCTCTGAAACTTTGGATGCTAATCTTGTGAGCTGTGCCTATTTTGGGTTAACCTGAAGCATTATAGTGTAATTTAGCCAACTCTTTCCTCTCTGCTGTGGTGTGTACCAGCCAGTCTGTAGGCTACAGGTAACAGGTGTTAACATAAAAAAGTAGATTGGTCCCTGTGGGAGGAGGAGGAGCTAGGCTGCTGTTCCTAATGACTATGTCCCACAATATGTACAGTATGGCCTTCTAATTACAGTTAACTGCTGATGATGGAAATGCAAGGGATGAGCTGGTACAAGAACTCAAGAAAAGCTAAAGAAAAAAAAAAAAACTTATTATCAAAAACTGGTGAAGTGGTGAAGTTTTATTTCTACATGTAGTTGCTAAAGTACACATTTCCTTAAAGGTATATTAGCAAACACGGAATGCCTATATAATCATTTTATTACATTATTCTTGCCCATATGCCTTAATTTTTAAGAAAAAGTTGTTTCTATTGCACAATTTGCAGGCCTAAGTAATATTTCAGTCATGTTGAGTTTTCTGGCTCATTCTACTCTCCACTCTGTGGCACCACTGGGCCAATCAGAAAGATTTTTACAGTCATAAATAAGCTGCTCCAGTCAACTATTAATTGGTAGTTTATTTTTGTGTTTTCTCTCTTTCCAGAAAACCTTGATAAATGGTGATAGTTAATGGTTTGAGGCTAACAAATGTCAATGTGGCTGTAATGTCAATGTAATATGCTGTGACTCAAATGAATGTGGAAAAGACATAGCTAAAAGTTAAATAAATAACAATAAAAACAGCTGTTGAGATGGTGCACCAGTGCTCCTGTCTTTGAGCCTGTGTAATGGCATGTTAATGACACCTTCTTGTATTGTCTATAGAAGATTGCAGCTTGATTTCAGCTCAGCATCAGCTGTTCCTTTCCCATTGCCTCTTGCTTGCTTCAGGGGCCCAAACACATCCTACGGGACACTGACACTGCAGAATCTAACTCACAAACTCAAAACAAAACACAAAAATTACGATCACGGTTGCTATCAATAACCAAGCACCTGCAGCTCCGTCTCACTTAGGAACATTTTAATTGACCAAGCAGAACGTAGCCATCCCCGGTCTGAACAAATGGTGGGTCTTAAAGCCTTATCAGCACTCCTTGGCTGTAATGATGAAGTTTGTGGGAAAATTGGGATGTAGTGTCAGTTTAGCGTCTCACAGCTCTACGTCCTGCTGTCCAAAACATGGAAACGCCAGAGAAAGGTGTCAAAATGAGATAGAAGCAGACATCAGCAGAAAGTTTGTACATCCAAGCCTAGATGTGCAGTTCTGTTGAGCATCGCACAAATGAAATCTCCAGACTATTATGGAGCAAAGAAAACATACAGTGTGCTCGGTGAGGAGGTGGCATAAGCAATTTTTCTTGGGCGTGTTGATTAAGTTGTACAGAGGCGTTGGCACAGGACCCAAAGCCCCTCGTTTGCCATTTATTCTGAATGTCATCGCACAAGCACTGTATAATAACAGGTGTGATAAATATTTATGCCTGTTTTTGGAAATGTAAACTGTATACAATACAGTGCCAGAGTATGTTATATAGTGAATTGACAATCTTATTCTAATTATTTAGTTTATATTAATTACTGCACTACACTGGACTACACTGAGTCATTGTTGAGGTCCAAGTTAATATAAAATAAGTGGCTACAAAGATTTATTTTATTAGATGTAAGTCAGGTTTAGGTAAAGCAAACATTTCATCTTTGATATGTTCAAAAACATATGCTTTAATGGTTTTTTGTTCATTGACCTCTATTCTCCTGAACGCCATATGTATTGGATGTCCCTGCTCATTGCCAGACTGGTATAGAGATGCTGAAATACTGGTTTTCTTTGTTTTCCTTGTGCATCAGTCATCAGTAACAGTGTGTCCACAACGTTAACAAGTGCCTCCTCTGTCCAGACAGCTCAAAGTCTGAGATTCGTTTTGTGTATTTTTGTCTTCTTATCAATGCTGTCGTCACACATGTCCAATTCGGACCGCCCCAAAGGCAACAATAATCATGGGATTTGATTGCCAGTTGGCTCAGCCCTCCATAATTGATGAGTCCAATATTTACTGTGTTACCTGTGTGTTGTAAACATTCATTATGGCAGATAGGTGAGGCAGTCCAGCCTGCAGGGACCAGCTGTCAGTTTGACTAATGGCACAGATGAATAAAGCCTCATAATTACTTTAGGAAAAAAAAAGCCTCCACCTTATCTAGGGCCAATATGCATTTTAAAATTTTTGGTTGGTTTATTAAATTCAACCCCTCAACCCCCATCTTGCACCCCCCTCCAATATAATACATCACAGACACAGGCAACTTCTCAAATTTCAAATGTAATTTTCTGCTCACTCCACACATGACACACGCGCGGGCCGCATAATCAGATTGGGACATTATTGTGTTTCTATTGACATTAGCATTGTTATTATTTTGTACTATGTAAATATCTGTAACTGCAGCTCGCTTGCTTGCTTGGCCTGGAAAAATATTATTTTGCGCATTTATTTCGTTGCATTTCACTCTGTCAAAATGGTCCTGTCAAAATGATTTCTCATCTTTTCCATTATCAAGAGAAGTGTCAGTCTTAATAAATATTATTATTAAATATGTATTTGCAATTTGTGATTGGATTTTGAATTTTAAGGACTAAACCATTACTATTGCTAAATAGAGCATTGCAATATAGAAGTTTACAGATACTGATAAGGCAGGACAACATTTTACAAACTGTGGTTGACGTTTTCACTTTATTAGATCTGTTAACTGTTTAATCTGTTTAATCATAACAGATAAAAGGTTGCATGTTGAAATAAAATATTACACACTTTTCCAAACAGAACAGCTGGGGGGGGGGGGGGGGGGGGGGTCCACATCTGAGTTTACCCACTGAATTTATATATATGAGCAAACTGTAAGCTATGGACAACAAAGTTAAACAACCAGGCTGTTCCTATAAAATGGATCTTTGTGACAAATAGAAAATAATACAAAAAAGTATTCATATATAACGGGACAAATACCATGACAAAAGTATACATTTTTAAGTATTTCCTGGCAAGTGCGTATTCTAGTCCATAATATCGACAGGATTCGAAATGCTTTTCTACAGAAAGTTGCCACAGGTTGGTGATTTCTTTAAAAACTAGGCACACGGGTCATTCTTAATAATTGGATAAGTCCCCCATAATATCTTTTTGTTTGGATTTAAGTGCACAGGCCTGGGTGTAGTGAAGTGTAACGCTCCCAGCTAAATCAGGTATTCAAGATAATTCATGATAGCGGCATGGAGGGCTAGATTAATGGGAGGAATGATGGGAGCAGAGTGCAGGGAGAGTAGACAGATATGGGCAGAGACAGCAGTGATGTACAGCGGGGGCTTCTGAGACAGGCCGACTCCTCTGAGCTATAAACCAAATCAAGGCACCACAATCAAAGATACACAGTGAATGCAGTCAAAAGCAAAAAACTGTGCCTGTTTAATTTGATTTCTATCTATTTTTGTTTGCATATCTAGATATATTTAGACATTTCATCTCAACCTGGTTTAACCTAAATTAGTTTGTGTTTCTCAGTGGTGAGTGGGATCCCACATCGGAGCGTGCAAAATGGCAGATTTGTGGCGGGACACAGCTGATCCATGTCCATTCGTCATGCTGTCAAGTTAATTAGCAGATTAAAAAGAGAAATAAGATTACTCCCCCTTTTCCAACGGACACTCTGGACCGCAGTTGGAGGGACGCCATCGCTGTGAAACAAACACGTGCATTATTCCTGGTGTCATCAGAACAGCTCAGTACAACATGCTGCAATGTAGAGAATTATATGGCAACTCATGTAATTTGGTTTTGGTCTGAGGGAGAACATAAAAAAATTCAAGTAAGTAAAATTTGTTTAAAAAATAATACATGTTTAGTATATTTAGTATATCAGTACATTAGTGGCATTAGCAATAGTGTCTGTAGTAGCAGAAGAAGCAATCTTTATAGTTCAGTAAAAGTAGTTGTTGGTATGGTTGAAGTTATTAGTACTGATAATATTACAAGTTGCAGTTTATTGGCTAGTACTTTGAGTGGTTATAGCACTCAGTAATTTCTACAAATATATTTGTTATAAATACTTTTACTTAAATAGTTCTTCCACCTCTGACATTTCTCATAGCTTTATTAACTTTTCTTGCCATCATCTTTACACCCTTGCAACCCAAAGTCATTCTCATGTATTTCAGGTATGGACCAAACTTTGCTCTAATCAAAGGCAACAGTTTGTGAGAATTGGACTCATCATTAGCACATAATGACTTGGAGTACTTGGGCCAGTTGAAGAGGATTTCTCCATAAGAACTTGATTAAAGCATGATGTGAACGCAAGCGGAGTCGACATCCTCCAGGCAGCAGACAGCCTTTCTTCTCCCCAGGTGAGTCTACTAGCTCTGAGCATGTTTGAAGTTGGACACAGCTCAAACAAGCACACAGCGCTACAGAGAATTAACAAAGAGATGGGCACTATGGCAGTCATGTCTCTCTGTGGTGGGCAGTTCTGTGGTGCTGAAAAAACTATAGAAACACAGATGCGGATAGCGGCAGCTTTGTTAATTTAACCTTCCTCTTGTGTTAGGGTCGCCACCGACCCGTTTTAGTTTTTAAATGCATAAAATAATCACTTAAAATTTGTTTATTGCATCAAGGCTTTTTGACTTTGTCAGGAACCTTGATTTCAACAAAATTCAACAAAAACATTTTTTTTCACTGCATTATAAAATGCTCTAGTTGAAATTATGTCCTTTGTAGTGTTAGGGTCGGTTTCGACCCGGTTATAAAAATAAGATTATAAAGCAATAATTAGAGCCAAAATTGAAATCATAAATGCATTGTCAGCCAACACAATGACAGCCACCTCCTCCCCCAATCATGTGAGCTTCTGGGGATGCTCATTTGTCCAGGATTGCTGAAAAAAACAAAAAAAAAACAAAGATGAGCATGTCCAGACACGTCAGGTCACTTCACTCATTTGACTTGGAGAGGGCACATCTCCAATTTGCAGCATACAAAAATGAAAAGATTTACGGTGAGCGAAGCTCGAGATTACATTTTTGGAGAAAATGAGGGAGAAGACACAGATCAGCATAGTGATGCAGAGGAGCAAGTTTCTGAGGAAGAGGACAATGTGGAGTACCAGCCAGAAGACACAGACACATCTGAGTCTGATGCTGGTGCTCACCCAGCACTTCATCCACATCATCAGCAACACAGAGAGAATCTGCATCAGCATCCTCCTCAGCCAGCCCTGCCTCAACACCAACCAGAAGAGCCACGGCCACAGCACCAACCAGAAGAGCCACGGCCACAACACCAACCAGAACAACCACGGCCACAACCCCCCCTGAGACCACCTGATTCTAAAAGAAAGAGGTATCAGGTCTGCCCAAGGAATAAAGACAGAAAGACAAACATATTGTGTTTCCAATGCAAGAAATATCTCTGCAAAGAACACACAAAAAGTGTCACTTTTTGCCACACATGCATCTAAACACACACACACACACCTACACACACCTACACACACACACACACACCTACACACACACACACACACACACACACACACACACACACACACACACACAAGTTCTTGCACACAGATACTTTTTTTTAACTCTGATTTAGCGTTCTAATAGTTTTGGAAGTAATAATTGATTTCTATTGGTTTGATTTGTTTGATTGGTTGTTTGAACTTGTAATTCAATATTTTGTGTTATAACCTGTTCTGTGTTTCAAGGTGTTTATATTAAAGTTCTATTGCTGACATTTTTTTGTTTTTTTGAATTTTCTTGAAGAAAATATATATGGGTCGAAAATGACCCATAACACCATAGATGTTACTATAGTTATTAATTTTAAAATGAAAAAATAAATCAAGCAAATTCATTTCAGAGATGTGTTCTATACCCCTTAGCAATATTCTGGTAACACAACATCCTTTCATTTATTTATATTATTTTCTTGAGGTTAATTTTTCTTTTTTTTAATTGAAATCGAGAGGTATACTAATAACAATAAAAAGGCCCAGAGACCCACAACAAAAATATTAAACCCAACATTTTCATGGATAAGGAAGCCTAACAAGGTAACCAAGAGATGAGAAAAAAAACTGGAATTTAAGTTTTTATTTTTAGTGTATTTTAAAGCTGATTTAAGACACGGGTCGAAACCGACCCGTTAACACCGGGGATGGTAACAGAAAACTAACACAGGAGGAAGGTTAAAGAAACAGTGGGAGAGATCCCAGTTGGTTTCTCAGCGCAGATAATAATTGTGAGAGCATAGGGTTAGAAGTTGGACTTAGATGAGGAGCTTATTGAGAAGGACTGATGTTAGATGATGCAATAAAAGTTAGAGTACTTGTGCTTGATATATATAAGGGATAATTATTCTACACAAATCTAAATCATGCTCATCAGTGGGAGACAACAGTACAGTAAACAATACCAGACTATACACCTTTGTAAAGCATGGGGGTTGTGCCATAAGTTGGTCAAAATCTACCCTCATAATCATTTGAACAAGTCTCAATACTGAAGATTTAGACTTTTTCTGAAAAGTTTAAGAAAAGTGTGTTTATTTCAGAAATAGTACTATTATTCATGCTGTGTTGAAAATTATTATCATTTTTTTATTGCCATTGTGGCATTAAGTACTGTGCTTATTCATAGGCTCAAAATCAAGTTGGAAATTTTAGTAAAGGACATTATATCATCTCAACAATAGTTCCACTAGAAATACATTTTTGAATCTCACTAATTACTACTTTGAATCTTCCTTAGCATTATGCAACATCAACTTTTAGAAAACCCTCCCTCTCCATTCTGAGCTCTCTGCTGCTTAGTAGAGATGAAATGAGGTCCACTGACAGCACTCTGCTGGAAACCCCTCCACATGAGTGACCCTCTCCATATGCACAATCAGACAAGGACAAGCCTGAGCCCGCCTCGCTTTGCTCACATATATGCACGTACAGCCCAGTGTGGAGTACATAGGCAAAAGTTGCTTCCTGTCAGGTGATGACAAGTAAGTGGCAGGAGGCGCAGAATTAACCACATCACCCTCATTTTCTAACACCCCCGACATTCACATGCTGTCAATTAGCCTCAATCAATCCCGTCGTTTCTGTTTAGAGTTGTTATGGCAACTCCAGGCCTGTCTCGTGGATGTCAATGCATAATAAATACGCTCTACAATATATGTTATCTCAACACTTCTGTCAACTGTCTGCTGCCTCTGCCTAATTATGCCGCTTGCGTCAGACAAAATGAGCACTGCTACATTTAATCACAACTGCAGGGAATACCAAACAGGACTTGTCAGGGGAAAAGTTCCAAATTGTACCCACTTCCAAATGTAGGATGAGCAAAAAGTGGCCGAGAAAGTTGTCTCCCTAAAAATGACACTTTTGGCTTTTAAGCACACCAAGTGGGAAAGTAGTGCTTATCAATAAAGTAAGTCTGGCATGATGTTTTATTAACTGGTAATGGCGTGTAGGGTTTTTGCTTGGATAAAAAAGTGGCTTAAGTGATGGAGGAGCAACACTGTCAATCTGGTGCTTCCCTATGAGAGTCAATTAGGAGATAAACAGGGTACATGTCTAGGGCAGCGGGGAGCAGTGTGATAGGCTGTCCCGTGGATGTCCCGGGGCAAGGTAAAGCGCTGCTACTGCTTCGCCGTTAGGGATGGAGGAGGCACAGAACAGAACAATGTGAGGGCACAGGCCACTCGAGAGGCATTTTATGTGGCTCTATGAATGTATGTGTAAGCGCAATATTCCTCTGGTGGTTTTCAGCACGGTTGTGTTTGGGCTTTAAAACCGAATGGTGTTATTCAAAGGCAGGGTAATGGCTATTGCTTTAAAAATGATGCAGTGGTGGCTGTGAATACTAATGTGTCATATAGTGCCATTTCTCCTTCGCCCATATGTACATCATTATATCATTGAATATATTACATGCATGTGTGAATACTGTATATCGCTGTGCATCTTAAGTACACATCAGAAGATAATTTTACCTTTGTTCTATAATAATATATGACATAAATCACCACGACACTCACATCAAAAGTGGTGCCATAGAGAGTGTGACCTATAAATAAACATAATAACTTGTATATTGGGCTTTGTAACTATAACTATGTCTGCACTAATTGTGTGATATGAATACAGAAGTCACCATCCTGGTAGAAAACAATAATGTATATGGTATAAGGGAAACACAGTGCAGTTATACTGTGCTACAGTAGCAGCGTTTATTACATGCTCATTAAATGAGCTGATATTTGGGTCACATATCAACAGTGACATTTCTTTATAATTAAGTGTGTCAATATAACGAGATAATATTCTAATATCCTTATTGTATTCTATACTAAGCTGAATTAAATTCAACAGATGAATTTTAATGAGAGCTGGTCCATTATTACCCTCATTATTTTCCAATTAGCACACACTATAGCTCATCAACCCAGCAAAGAAAAATTAATACTGTACCCGCCATCTTATGTCTAAATAACAAGTACTACTTTAGCAGAGGAGCCCTTCTCCAACAGAACACCAGTCTAATTGTTTTCCTGAGGTGCCTCATGTATTGTACATCAACACTTAGGCAACTTCATCACACTTATAGCTCCAAGTAAAAGCACACAAATCAAAAATCTCTGATAAAGTCACAATATTAAAATAAGTTTTAGCATGTCTCTCATTAAAATAGAGAAGAGAGCTGCCAAAGTAGGTCTGCTGTAGAAATCTGTAAGCATATAGTCACAGCGCCACCTATGTTCACTCACTGCAGCTGCAGTCTTTTCATCTTAAACCCGCCCACCGCAGCCATTTTCAGTTGAATCACATCCGTGTGTCATTTGACCTATTTTCTGGCAGCGTGCCGTATATGTGTAAAAAGAAATTACAAATGTGCTGGTGTACACCAGTTATTTTGGGGCAAAGAGCCGTTTTGGGGCACATACGTAGCGTGAAATGAAAGTGGCAGATGAGTGACAGTGTCAGCTTGTTTTCTCCACCTTGTCTGCTGGTCGCTGTGCGTCGGGGTGACTTGGTGAGACAAGCGGGGCTCAGGGTCATTGTGCGAGTGTACAGGGATGCGCCGAGTGAATAACCTTCACCGTAACAGCTGTCAGATCCAGCGGAGCAGAGCAGAGGACAGAGGGGCAGGCCCAACCGGACAGTCCACACTCTCCACTGAAGGGGTGGGCACGGCCAGAGTGCAGCCCGCCACCGCTGCACCGCTTCAGGGTCTGATGGGTGGCCAGCTCAGCCTCCTGATGGGGTCTCAGCACCAGGCAGAGTATTGTTTAACACTGAGCTCATGTGTATGAGCCCAAAGCAGACTGTATGCACAGTGGTGCAGAGTGCAGTCCCACCGCCTGGTCCTGGAGGCTGCTTTGTGCAGGTGTCATGGCCTCCGCGACGTCTCCGCGTACTTTAGCCCGGCTCTGACAGGGAGCATGAGGGAGGATTAGCACAGCCCCTATTGTGTGAGCACACACTGCTCTAGGTTTAGCCACATGGACATTCACACTCTCCTCCTCTATTCTTCTGTTGCTGACAACGACGCTCCTGGCCTCTCTGTTGTTCTAGCACAGCTCCAAATGTTTGGGCTGAGGCCCTTATTATCTCCTCTGGCATGATGAGCAAAGGTGCACTGCCTGACTGCTGTCTGCTGCTGACCTGCAGGTCAGCTCTTGTAATGGCTTAGGAAAACACTGTGTTAACGCTGGGAGAAAATATTACATAGATGTGACATCTTTTTGAATAAGGGAGTTAGTGTGAAGTTGGAAGTTTATAATTTTCATAGAGTAACCGGTGCACCTCCAATGAAAGCAACATGCTAATAGACTGTATAGTTTATTTCCAACGCCAAACACCAGGGCTCACTCTAATGAGCATACACAAGCAAATGTTACACCACATTAAGGCAGTATATTTGCAAAGATGCATTCATACAAATCACACAAAGAAAGATGCCAGTGCTGCTCATTTTTTAGAGAATAATAGTTGCTGGAGACACACATTTACCATTGTTTTGTTCCTCCTGTTGGATTCAATATAAAGTCCTAAAAAGGTAAAATAATGTGTTGTGAACCGCAGGTGCTCTGTGTTTAAGACTAATTTCCTATCATTTGAACAGTTTGGTCAAACCTTGGGCTGAGACACAGTCAGGCTGGTCTGTTCTCATGTCTGTGCATAAACAATGAGTCATCTGAAAAGTTTCCCCTTTGCTCCGGCAGAAGAAAACACTTTCTCATGTAAACAGATTATGTGACCATTAAACCATTGTGGACACGCTGCCAAAACATGCTCCCATGTTGATGATACAGTAAACAAAGTTATATTGTGACTTCATCTGAATTAAAGTTGAATTGCAGACACATGCTGCTCTGTGCTGTATGCCGGTTGGAATTTTAGCCTTTTCCCCTTTTCCTAATTTGAGCAAATATTTTCCAAATTTCTTTCCATGAGTTGTTGAAATAAAAAGAATCATTTGCAGATTGTCTCTTGAGCAGCAATACAAAGTAAAATAAGACTACATGCAGTAGGCCAGTGATTCCCCATCAGGGGTACGACACATCGGATCTGAAATAATTCCACATTTTAAAAAAAGAAGACAAAATAGTGTTCAAATTTAAATTATATGTATTTTTAAAATTAATAATAATAATAATAATAATAATAATAATAATAATAATAATAATAATAATAATAATAATAATAATAATAATAATAATAATAATATTAATTATTATTATTATTATTATTATTATTATTATTATTATTATTATTATTATTATTATTATTATTATTATTTGGATTATTTTAAAGTCCATACACCTTCACTAAAACCATTTGGATAATTTCTGGGAAAACCACTTCATGACATAACAAGCTGGAACAAAGCAATTTGAGCTTTGGAGATGTAGACAAACTAATAATAAATACTAATAATAAATTACTCAAACATGTGAATGAAATAACACCAGGTATGTTTTTGATGAGGTAACAACATTCTCACATGGCTTAAAGCTCACAAGAGTCAATTTTGCATAAAGAGATTGATCTTAAAACGCTACAATTTAAAAATAAATAAATAAAAAAAGCATACTACCCTCTATGATACACCAATACACTGTGTTTAAACTGTGGTACTTTCCAGATTTGTTAAAAAGGGGAATAAAAGGCGGGAGAGGGGAGAATCTCTGTTAAAGCCCAGTTGTGTTCCTGTGTATGTGAGTGTAGGAAGTAGGTCATGGGTTGCTGAGAGGTTGCTGGTCTTACTGCCCCTGATCCCAGTGTAATGAGGAGGTTCCGCTCTCCCTCAGTCGGGTAATGGCGGCTCTAACCACTCTGATTGCAGCTGTAGCACACCAGCTCTCCTACATAGTGTGCACTACATCTCCTCCATCGCATTTTGAGCTCACGCAGAACTGAAAGATAATATTGTTCAGTGTAATCCTGTTGCAGATTTCTAATGACTACTACTTGTTTAGTTATATGGAATAGTACGGACACTTTGTAGTGACATCGCACTGGGGTGTTCTCTATTGGTGGAATGTGCAACAGTTATCATGGTGACACAATGTACACATTAGCCAAAAAATTTAGTCTTGTAATACAGTCTGAAAACACAAGGAAAAATACAAAATAGGATTCAAACAACAGATTTTCAGGAGTGTCGGGAGTCAATAAAAGAGGTGAAAGAGATTGTGTTAAAATAAAACTCTTGTGAGCTTTAAGACATGTTAGAATATTGTTGCCTCATCAAAAACACACTTGGGGTTGTGTGTTTTCTTTCATCACACACTCATATTCATGTTTGAGTAATCTTTTATTATAAGCATGGCTACATCTACACAGCTCAAAATTCTCAGTTCCACTGTGTGATGTCACAAAGAGGTAGTTTTCAAGTTAACAGCGACCTCTTACTTTTAGTTCAGAAGAGCTTCGCAGGTCCAGCTCTAAAATTATCCAAATTATTCAATTATTCAAATGAATCTAATGAAGGTGAAGGAAGTTTAAAAACATAGCAGTGTATTGTATTACCACATGACATCACAAGGTGGAACAGAGTGTTTTCCGTTTGAGAGAAGAACTCAGCCTACAGTAAATATACAGGGTTTGTGTGTTAAACAGGAATGAAACAAAACACAACACCAGTTTGTGATGAGGAAACAACATCATAGAAAAAAAAGTATACTATGGGCCCTTTAAAACACACGTTTAATAGGGAAAAAAACAACCACATTTCCTGAGATCCAAAAGCGTCACTCCTAAAAGCTATTTGAAAATATGATATGACATTGGTTTTATTCTGAACCCTGCATGTGCTTGCTAACACCTCCTGGGCACTGGCCAGTTTGGGCGTACAGCTACAGTAACACTGGAAATTATTATGAGCCCAACACTGAAGTTAACAAAAGACACAATGAAGTCGGTACTAAAGACAGGGCTGAAATCTGGAGGAGGTGTCCCACTTTGTGTAGGTCACTCTAATTCACTGGATCACTGTATTCATTTGCAATCAGACCCGTAATTAAGGGGAACCAACCCACAAATTATCAATCAGTTAATTACCGGAATGTAGCGAAAACAAATCCAAGTCATGATTAAAGTCCTAAAGCTGGCCGCGTTTACAAGACACTGTTGTTCTGCAGGTGAGCGGAGACAGCCCGGGACAACACAACTGTCTCAGAGTTTACAGGAGAGCTGTTTGTCTTTTATCCGTTGAAATTATGACAATTCAGTTATAGAACCATGCTGGTATTGTTCATGTATTTGGGCCTTCGTTAAGCATGTGTGCTTTTGGGAAACACGTTGGGTTGCTTGTGTATGTATAGCGCTTTATAAATACTTTTAGATACATTTTAACCAGAGTTTTTCTGTGTTGTTGGATCCAGTGTTGCAAGAACACTGGATCTGTGCTTCTTTCAAGGCTGTGGTTGGTGTCATAATGTAGATAACACTTAGTCCTGGTTTATTTCTGGTCTATTGTACCATGTTAATCCCTATTTAGCCAGATTATGCAAGTGTGAATGTGCCGTAAAAGAACCTGTAGCTTTTGTTTTCTTTTAGTTCAGAATGTCTTTTACTTCAAACAGTACAGTATGTTGTAAAAGCAACTGTTTCTGACCAAAACATATCGTAAGTGTTGTATGACAAATTAAAGTTGTTTCGATGGGAACCGTAAGGAAGCAAGCTATCCAGGTGTTGCTGGATGAGAACCATGTGGAAAGAACTGCCTATGATTACCCCAGGTTGAGAGTGCGAAGGAGTTCACTCAAAAGTGGATGCACAAGGCCCTGTAGTTGAAGTTGGGGTTATTGGTACCACATAACCCAATTTAACATGGCAATATTCTCAAGCGCTCTTAGTAAATCAAAATTTTAATTACACCACCTGTACAACAAAACTAATTACAAATATTTTGCGCTCAGAAAGTTCTCTCCAGGGCTATTTTCTTTATTTATTAATTTGCTCACACTTTTGCTTTGATCCCCAAACAATTTTCCTGTTGTTTGGAACATTTATTTACTGTGTAGCATAATATGCACTTGATGACTAGCCCATATACTGTTTATAAGCATTAATAGGCTTTGCCCATAAGAGCGCTCCCCAGCTGTTACAGGTCCCAGTGCACTGTGCTTATTTTTGATTCACTTAACAGTATAGCGTACGAGAGAGAGCGCCCTATAAATTGCTTGACTCAGGACCTCTCATTCCCATCAATACATTTCCTCCAGCCCTCCAGGCTGCTTCAAAATGCATAGCAATCCCCAGATAGTGTCAGCAACCTACAGCTCATCTCCAAAGTAAATGCAAGTCAGACAGAATTATTAAAGGGCGGGGGCTGTTTTCTTTGCCAATGACTAAAAAAGTAGATAAAGTAAGTAGATGGTCAAAGTTGCAGAATATATTATAAAATTCAATAATTAAAGCTGTGCTATAATGTCCCAGAGTATGAAATACAAATAATATGTCATTTATTCTATTACAAGTGGTTTTCAATGACCAAACATTCAAATACTGTGAATAGGATTCTGACATGTAACTTGACGATATCCCCTGCTTATTTCCATGGAGATAGACAAATTAAATATTGTAGAACATTTCAGAGAAAGCAATACCATCTCCATGGAGAAAAGAAGGTAACAGACCCTCTATCAGAAAAGTTACATAGTCCACCTTTAAAAACAAATGAACTCAAAGCAAAATACTACCATTTCAAATAAATACAATTTCCTATTTAATCTAGCAATTAGTATACATGTTACTGCTACTATAACTTTGGCATCTACCACAGCCATGTTACACCACTGCAGACATAATACTATCAGTACTATGGAACCTGCAGTACACATTCACTATAAACCACTGCTTCAGCCTTTACCACGACCACCACCAATCCTTTGGCTTTGTGCATAATGATTTGGCATGTGTTTTGTAATATAAAACTAAATAAATAATATCTCCCACCTGTATCCTTTGATAAACTCCACCATTACCAAAGTCTTCATCGTTTTTGGCTCAAAATTAACATTACATTGCTTCTCTTCTCTCCTAAGCCTCTGTTTCTTTTTGGTCCTGTCTAGTTCCTGTTGGATTCTGTAATGCTGATTGCACCGAGCCACAGATCCAAGTCTATTTGAAATGACCCAGAGTTGGTAGAAGTTCAGAATGTTTTTGGGGATCAGGGTCCAAAAGGCAGGGATGGAGCAGAAACCTGTGCTGGTGGCTGGCAGCAGGGACTAGATTGGAACGAGACTCGAGAGGCCAAATCGCCGAATCTGGGCCCAGGGTTTTTTGGCAGGCAGCAGAGTGTGAAATTTACAACATTTCTTATGCTGGGAGTGCAGTCGCCTCTGTGTCCGACACGGAGTTATTGTCACAGCCTGGGCCCTCGGAGAGAACCAGGGAGCAATAGGGAGAATTCATGTGATGTTCGCCAGTTTTTTTTAACAGTAATACTCCAGCGGCTAAGAGGATCGGACTAGTGCTTGAGTTTTAAATAGATTAACTATTAGCATAATTTTGTTAAAGAATTTCTGTGGTCTGTTGAGCTCAGATATTTATGGCCTACGAACCAAGTCTGTTATGTGTCTCTCTCCAGGCATGGCTACAGCAAACTTTTACCTTCCTTGTCTGCAATGTCTTTATTATTTTTTTGACCAAAACTGTGAGACACTTCATTTTATTGTTTTGTATTGTATAATAACATGAACTGTCAAAAATAGCAATACCAGTTAGTTATGGGTGATATATCAGCACCAATATCTGTATCCAAGGGTTTTCCCCTGATATTGGGGTCGGTCCAATATTGAAAATGTATCCGATATTTAACAGTGGAATTTTTTCTATGTGTCTCTGTGTGCCCTGTGTCATTTCCACTTTGGCCTCAGTGTATCAGATTAGCCTTTTTAATAAATGGAAATAGAAGAGCATTTATGCAAAAATGGTTGAAACATGCACCAAATCCCTTTATGTTCCAGATAAAAATCATTATTATTATTTTAATGAAAGGGCTTATTTGTACTTTACTATATGTGGGGGTCTTGCTATTTTAAAGTGTTAATGTCAGCATCAAATATTGATTATTGACCACCAAGAGATACAGTTCTGGAAAAAAAAAAAAAAAGAGACCACTGCATTTTTTTTCCTGAAATCAGCATCTCTACATGTATTACAGCCATTCCATTCCAGCGTCTGTTGAATTCCAACACAAACACAAAGCTGAGCTACTTCAGTTCTTGCACCAGGAGTGGAATAAAGTCACCCAAGAACAATGTGAAAGACTTGTGGAGAGCATGCCAAGACACATGAAAGCTGTGATTAAAAATAAGGGTTACTGCACCAAATATTGATTTCTTGATTTCTTAAGTGTAAACATTAGTGTTATGTTGTTTTAAAATGAATTTGTTCTTGTTTCTTTGCATTGTTTGAGGTCTGAAAACATGTATCTTTTTTGTTATTTTGTCATTTTCTGCAAATAAATGCTCTAAACGATAATATTTTATTTGCAATTTGGGGAAATGTTGTCAGTAGTTTATAGACTCAAACAAAAATGTTCCTTTTGCCCAAACACATACCTATAAGTAGTAAAATCTGAAAAACTGATAATTTTGCAGTGGCCTCTTATTTTTTTTCCCAGAGCTGTACATTAAAGATCGCTGTCAGCTCAAAGAAATCCAAAACACCATCCCTAAATTTAGCCATGTCATACTGGTGATTAGCTATACGTTTGCTGCTGAATTCACCATAGACCCCCCAGTGTGCACCCTGGAAATAAACCTTCTTGTAAATATCCACAGTCTCATCGCTGCCTCTCTCCTGGTTCATCTTCCATAACTGTGTTGGCCTCTGCCAGAATGGGTTTGGCGCTGGTTCCTTCTTATTTGGATGGCCTGCTGCTCACTGCACTCAGACAGGCAGCAGGTCACAAATACTCCCGTACCCAAGAGAACGCACACACGCATACATACACACGCACACGACAAACGCGCACACATACACGCGTGCACACATACACATACATGCATGCACATATGCTCACACACAAATACACACACTTACACATACGTGCTCAGATACGCACACACACCACATAAGCACATACACACTTATACGCACACTTATATGCACATACACACACGCACACATACACATACATAGGCAAACCGTGTGTGTTTAACTCACTGGTTGTTTAAGTAAGCTGAGAAGAATCCCCCTCAGGTGATTAGTTCATTTGCAAGTCCCCAACTCCTCTCCTATAGCTTCTGTCACCGGTTTTAGCTGTGGGCATTTCTCTCCTCTCCTCTGCCTGAATTGCATTGGACTATAGGCCAGTAGGAAAAAAGGGTTAGAAATGTTAAGCCGACTGGAATAATATGCCACTCTTTGTCCTGGACTCATTATTTTCACTGTGATTGCAATCTAGAGCAGCTTGAGTTACCCTAATTCGCCAGGCTGAGGCTTGGGCGTAAGAAATTGTATTGTGCTGAGTGATGGTGGAATCAAAAGCTGGCAAAAGGGTCAGCACTGAGCAGAAAATTAATCAGAAATATACAATTATGAGAAACTGAAAGAAAAACAGTAACAATACAAGTGGATAATCTCATTTCCTGTGTTGGTAAATTGAGGGAATGCCTTTCAAATTGAAGTCACCAAATGATAATTTACAAGGATATATTTTTAAGAGGGCGAGTGTATAGAGACTGATTCATTCTGTAAGAAATATTAGGATTAACTGAGGTAACAGTGGCACAGTGGGTTAAGCAATCACCCTTTCCCTTTTAAAATGAAAATAAAATAGTTGCGTATGTATATGTAAAAATTAAAAATATAAAATAAAACACAATTAAGATCATTACGTATGCTTAAGATTTGTGCAAAAACATTCACACTTGTTTTCCCAATTTGGGCATGTTTTAGGTTTCAAATTTGACTTGAACCGTGACATCACACTAGTGAATTGTATATATTCTAATGTGAACAGAAATTCTTATCTCACAAATAGAAAGAAAACACCATTTTGTTGAAATCATGTTTAAAGTGTCAGAAAATAATTGTTTTCTTATGTGTAAAGTGTGCCGAACCGACAGAATTCTCCCTAGTGTGATGTCATCAATATGTATCAATATGATGTAGTATCTCCTTTTCCTGTAATTTTCAACACATTTTTCCTTAATTAAATAATTTATATTCACAGTAGATATTATCCCACCAAATTAAGAGAAAATTAGAGAATCTTAAAAATCTGTCAAATGCACTATATGATATGATGAGAATTTATTTATCTATTTTTCCAGGGATGAACCTCGTATAAGAACTACAACAATGCAGTTGAAGTGGCATCTCCACATGAAAATCAAACTGTGATAATAGTCATATTGTGGCGTTGTCATACACTCAACTTTGCAGTAGGATTTCTGTCTCGGTAGAAGGGCTGCAGCGATGAGACGAGCCGTGTAATTCCTTCAGGGATACTTGGGCACCGGCAGGACGTCTTGTTTATGCCAGAGCGACAATGTTGAGAAATGGTTTGGAGAGCGGTGCAGGCAGGCATGCTGGGAGATTTTGGCCAGAGATGGTGGCTGCCTGAAGGCCAAGCGGCACTAGACACGCCGCAGTGGCCCGGTCCCTGTGTAGTAGTGCTAATCACAACCCACAGCTCGCTCCATCTGTTCTCCATCAACGGCCCTCACCTTACCCACAATGCTCTACTTCCCTTCTGGCTATAGAGGAGCCGTAACCTGCTGTAGGTAAACTGAGGGTATGCTGGTCTCATAGGAGGATAAAGTAGTTCTGAAGTAGTTCTGAGGGCGCTGAATTTGTGGCAGCTGTTGTTTGAGGGCAGAGGCTTTAACCCCTGCTCTTGTGTTATTAGTCTCCACATACAGAGCAGCTTTTCTCTCAGCAACAAAAGGAGAAGGAAAGCATCTATTTTCAAAAACTAGCAGGGAGACTAAATGGGCACTTACAATAACAATGACTTACTATAAGTACTCACAATCTCAAGTTAAAATACTTGTTTAAACATAGTGATCTAAAGTTACCAATGGAATGTTAATTCTAAATGTATACTTATATTGGTATAAATACTTTTTTAAAGATGCATTATGCAACTTCTCTGGAGGGCAATCGACCACCTGTTTGTCTCCATAGAGATTTCTGGAATGCCCCCATAGTGAGACTTTAAAATAATAATAATAACTTCAATTATATATTGTTATTATTCATAAATACCTTAAAATCCATTAAGCCCTGTTTTTTTTCCCTTCTACACGTCTAATGTACATATTTGTCCCTATCAAATAAATACATATTGTGAGCTGGGCTTCCTCTCCATAGAACTGAGCTATAACTGATGTTGTCACCTGCTTGTCTATGTATATGTTTAATGTTTTACTGCGGAACTTTCCAAGCAAAGCAATGGCATCTCCATGGAGACAAGCACAACAGGCTCTCCACCACAGAAGTTACATTCTGCACCTTCAATTCACAAGTTAAGAATTAAAACCATTAAAAACTTGTCGAACCTTACCTCACTGATTCACAGTTGCACTATACTTATGCAGATTTTTTGCTATCTTTAATTATTATGCGAGCCTTACTAATTAAAAAAAGAAAGAGAATATTACGAGGAGCCCTAACGCTCCTCCAGGTGGTGATGAGTGAGGCCAAAGATATTATGGCAAGGACTCCTGCAGTGCGAGGGGGAAGACTCCACACATTTAGACCAGCATGACGTTTCGTGTTTGTTATTTCTTTTTAACTTTCTTTATTTCCGCTGCCAGAGATTTATGACTTGATAAGTGCCGCAAACTTTTTTTCTTCCAACTGGGAGTAATTTAAACACACCTCACGGGGAGATTGAGAGTTCTTCCTCTCTTTTTCACTCATTTTGTTACTCCATCTCTGTCTTCACTGAATGTTTTTCTAATTGCTTTATTGCATTCAACAAAACATGATACTTTATGCTTGTTTTCTGGCATTGGAATGAGGAAATATCTGTCAATAACATTTGGATACTTGTTTCTAAAATGTACTTTTTTGTCTCTGCCGTCAGGTGCATGGCTGACAGCCCATCCGTGTAATGAAAATGACCTTTGAGCAATTTGCTGCTGAGTTGATCATATTTGAGCCTGGCCATTATTCCACTTCCACAGATGTTACGTATCAGGATTTGAATGTGGGCCTGACAGTGTTGTTCATTTAAGCGAATGAAGAATTAGTGTTGAGCTCGTCAGGTCGGTGATGGAGCTATTGGCCACTTTACTCATTCAAGTGTCAGTTACACAGACAAATCTATGGGCTGAATGTGAGGCCCTTACTGCCTGTCAACATGGCCAGGCCTGGTCATTAATCACCATACATTTGATCAGAATGCTGCGAACCTCTACTGTTTCCTGTGATGGAAGGACAATGGAAGGCAGCGTTAGATCTTGTTCGGCTAATTAGGTTAGTCCAGCTAATGGCCATTTAGATGGTGGATAACAGGGAGGCCTTTTACTCCACAGATGTGGTGATGGAGGCAGTTGCTCTGATGTATGTGAATTAGAAGATTTAAAAAGAGCACATGATTTTCACAGAACAAAGATTATGCACATGCCCTTCAGCTAAAACAACACCAAGCGGGAGACTTTGGTAGTCAAAACTAAAAAGGCAATTTATTATTTATTTATTTTTTGTCACACAATCATCATTTCAACGGGGCCTGCATTTTAAAGTGCAAGATTACTCAAAATTGTTATTCCAGAAAAGCTACTGTAACAAATATATGTTCCAGCTGCTTAAGTACTGCAAATATACCTTACTTTTCAAGTTTGTGACTACTTGAATTACGTGTTTGTATTCAATTCCTATTACCTCTTATTGGATGCAGAACATTTCCAAAAAGTGGAGTTGCACACACGGATGAACCGTCACAGGCAGTTTGCTCCTTGTGTCAAATTACATGCGAATTTCCTTTTTGTTAATATTCTTTTCCATCAGTGGCTTCAGAGCATTTCCACTAACACATGTTTGGGTAGAACAACAGTGAACTACACAGGGATTGAGAATTGAGAGGGGAATTAGAATTACAATATCGACATAGCCAGCTGCCCCAGTCAAATTGCTTGGCTGTTATAAGCTACTCTCTGCAATATCCTGCCATTGAGCTCAGCAAGGGCCACCATACTAATAAAACAATTCCCCACATGTATGTATAATCTGTGTGGACGCAGGGAAAATTGGAATAAAGGGAGCATAGGCAACTTCAGTAAGCCAAGAGGTTTCTCCAGCCAATGACTACTGCCGCTACTACACAAAGAAAGTGGTACACAGCTGTTGCTCTAGTGTGATGTGAATGGTAGTTTATTGGCTTGTCTAGTACAGTTATTCCATGTAAATGCTATCCTTTATAGTCTTTCTTGGTGGTCCTGGCTGGTGTGAAATCATCCCATCTAGAGCAAGTCAGAGTATGGTCTTTAATCTTAAAGGTACAGTGTGTAAGATTCGTGGCGCATAGGTGGATGGTAGCTATTGCACTTCCTCTTTTGGCTACGGCAGACCTCGAGGGTCACCCGGGCGCGCCGTAACGCGGACAGCTCGCGTACCCGCGCCGACAACTACGGTATAAATAAAACGCGGTCCTGTTCACTGTTTTCGCATGAAAACACACATTCCCGATCCATGTACCATGACAATCTACACATCAAATGAACCCTTACAGTCTCCTCTTTTTGACTATGCAATTAATTTCCCGGCACAACAATCACTCCCCGAGCACATGGGGCTTTTATACGGAAAAGCACAAAACGAGGTTTGTTACTTAGCTTACCTTTGAAGGCTCTGGACAGGTCAAACTCAGTATTTCACCATAAACTTGGTCTCAATCTGTCCATAAGGATCCAGCGAATAAAATCCAGTAAAACAATTTAGTCCAAAACACGTGTTAGATCCATTACGACGTGTGATCCGGCAACATGCTTGTCGTTGTTTACCCAAAACCACGAGCCTTGCCGAAGGCGAAGGCGGAGCCCAAATGTCCTTCTGCGGCTCTCGTATTCAAAATGGCTGCCTCTATATGGGGTCAATCCCCCTTTTATGTGACTATATCTAAGTCCAAAAGAATACTTTGATTTCATGATGGAAGTGAAAAGGCTTGGAAAACAATATATTTTTGAATGGGTATCTTCAATTTCGGTAAAAATCTTACACACTGTCCCTTTAAGATGTTCATTCACGTATTTCCCTTCCCTGTCTCCATGGTGATGATGATTTTCTCTGGGGGTTCCTAAAAAACACCTTTGAATTACACATTATTTTAAAAATGCAGAAAATGTGTGTGCGATAGTGTAAAACGGGCACTTATGATATTTCAGTATGATGTAGTGCTGTGTTAATAAAATCAATTCAAAATCACTTTATTTGTCCCTGAGGAGCGGTTTAAGCACATTGCAGTAAAATACAACAATAATAGTAAGCTCAAACAAAAATCTCAACAGGTCAGGTCATCAGCTCCTGTGTCAGGGCGGTTTGAGAAGAGTAACAGCCCTCAGGACAAAAGTGTCCCTCCTCTGTGTCCTGCAGCATCACAGCAGTGTCCAGGAGGAACCAGGTGAAGTCTGGAAACACAGCAGGAAGCCTCTTCTAAGCTTCACTCTCACTCTGCTCTGTTGTTTTAGTCGGTGATGGGACAGGCCATTCCCTCCATCTTCTGCCATATTTGGTGTAGAAAGTGTAGAGAGAACTCATTGTTTTGAATGCATACAAGTTGCTTCATAATGTTCTCAGAGTAGATGTAAAAAGGGTACATGCTGTATTTTTTATCAGAGGAAGCGTGAATAGAAACTACTGAAGAACAAAGATTGGACTGTGTCCCTGGCCGAAACTGCAGCTTGGGGTGTACTTTGTCATAGACTGCCAGTGCGATTTCTGGCCCCACATTTTACTTTGAAAAACAAAAGAATGGCGTTGTCCCCATGTGGAGAAAAAGACCCATGCCTCACACTCACTCGGTATGACATCACTCAGCCAAAATGGACTGCCACTTCAAAACGCACAGCCCTGCCCAGTGTTAGCAGTTCTCTGGCTCAAGGAAAAGAATTGACTCTGAAATGTACGCAATGTATTCATTTTGTGTTGCTTTTGGCAGCACTGAGGCTGTCAGTGGGTGGTACAGAGTAGTTGGCAGTGTGATATGTCTTTAGTCTTGAGTGGGACATGTGAATTAAAGACAAGAATTCAAAATCACTAATTAGAGCTGTTGACAGAAATGTCCTATGGTGCGTTTAATGATGTCTGTTCACTTGTATTTCCCAAGAATGATATAGAGCACATAAAGATTACACCAGGGTCTTCGAGGGGGAATTTGTGTATGATGTTTTGTTGTAATAAAATTGTGTTTTCTTAAATACATTATGCTGCAGTGTAGATCAGTTTTGGATGGTTTACTGTTTTCTCTGTTGTGTTCCGATACAGCTGTAAAAAGATCATAAACATATTCCTTCACTGGATTATGCAGTTGAAATTGAGTTTCAGTATAACCTCTGAAAAAACGGGACTTCACCTGAACCATGACCACACACAGCTGCTATCGGCAAGTATTTTTAGCACCTTAGCAGGTGACTTCTAAAACATAAACCAAATAAATCTCAATGTGATTGGTTGTCATATAATTTGTATACTAAAAATACACCACCTTGTGCTGGTGGGAGGGTCGCATTAGTCAAAAGAAATGTTTAATGTACATAGCTCTTCTCCCAGGAGCTAGGAGAGTGTGTGATCCTCCCCAGCTTTACCTCTCCTGGGTGACCTGTGCACCAGCTGCACCCTGGGGGCCTAGGCTCACACATGGCCTGGTGCATGCTACCCCATGCCACTTACTCACTACTTTACATATAGCCTACATACACATCTGGTTTCCAGGGCAGCTCCCATGAATGTGGACCTTTTAGCTGGCCGCTGGTGCTAATGACTGGAGCATTCCAAAAGATGAGGATGCAAAACAGGCGCTGAGCCTATGCGCAGTAACACGATCTGTCCAGCGGCAGCGCACATGTGTGTGGATGAATGGCCAAAGGGGTTAGACTGGCCTAGAGGATCACAGAGGTCACGCCTGGCACCCACACTGAAAATGTGCCAGTGCTGGTTTCTCCCACAAGTGCAAAGAGGTCGCTGCAATTTCCCCCAAGTCTGGGGCTGGGTCAGGGTCCCACTTCCCTTCTGTATCAGTCATTGTAGGACAGGAAGAGAGCGGCCACTACACTCTTTGTAGAATTACTTTTCCTAATCCCTGAGGTGTCAGCGCAGTGGAGCAGAGTAAGCTGTTGTTGCTGGGGCAGGGGGTTATGTGAGTTGAAATGTGCAAGAAAAAAAAAGAAAAGTATTGTATTTTTCCAAAAACAAAAATTATTCCATCATTAATTGAAGGGGAAGTTTCTCATAGGTATAATTATTGGCTCAACCCCCACATAGCTCTTTTCTATTAAGATGTTTCGTTCACGTCAGCATGTCAAAGCTCCTCACTTGGCAGCAGGAAGCGAACAGGAGTGCTTTACTCAGGAGCTGAAAGTGAATACATTAAGAAGAAGTGGAAGTAAAACGTTGCCCCGGAAAAAGGCTCAATAATGATTTAAGGAGCTTGCAATTTGGAAAGGATTATTTTACTTTTCCTTGACCCAAATACCGGGCTTCTCTCTCTGTCTCCTTTGCCAGTCCACATTTAAATGCCTTGCCAAAACGTAGATCTGCTAATACACTTTAAATAAATCTAACTGTGTGGTCATTTTAGCAACTGGATTTCAATACTTGTTAACAGACTGCTAAACAGAAGCCATCAGAAATATCATGGGACTTCACTGAACTAATACCATCAACTGAACAGCTGCATACATGAACTGCTATGATAAATCCAGATGAAGTGTATTTGGGAGATGCCTTAGTGGAAGATTTTTTTTAAATAAAGATCACAAAAGTTTATTAGTGTTACTCTTTTATGTCTGGAGCTGTGTAATGTTGCAATAAATTAAAATAACCAGACAACTAATGTTAATCTGGATGGTGAGGGAATTAGGAAAAAAAAGTGAAGTTTGGTCTCGTTCGTCATTGTAGAAATAACATAAAATAGAAAACATAATTTAAGTGCTTCTGTGCTCTCCCATCCTCCCTGTTGCAATAAGACATTTGTGTGAATGCATGATTAACTTCACATTTGAAAACACACAGGGTTGTGGATGCAGCAGCACACAGCCTGCGGAGCACTTGAGCTGTTGATAACAAAAGCCATCACCCTGTGCACTGCTAAGCAGTTACCACATGATTTTATGAGAGCTGCGCTCATTTACGAGTGCAATCAGCTGCAACCCAATGCCCCATAGGATGTCAGTGTTAGCGCCCCTCTTTGTCCTATGATGATGGACTGTCGTTTCAATGGTGTTATTGTAGCTCTAGTGGCCATCCAGGGAGTCATACATTGATAACAATATCAGCTCATAAAGATGTTGGAGAAAAGGTCAGTCCCGTTCCTCTCTGGTCCTCTGTATCTGAGTGCCCTCCTCTTCCGCCTCGTCCCTACGTCTTCTCTATCTGGGCTGGCCTGATGACGGCTGCCCCTTGCTGTGCCCAGAGCTGGAATGTCATGTTTTAACTGGACTTGGAGGTATGTCGACAGGCCAGACAGAGGGAACAGATGGCAGCGTGACATGCCCAAGGTCATCTGGCATGCACTTTTCAGGAGCTCACATCTGAAACCGAACACTTAATCCACAGCTTCCTTTTTTCCCTTTAGAACTTATCTGTTCTTCCTCTTGTTCTGTCTTCACCTTTATCTCCAACCATTTTATTACTGAAACATTTTTGCTTTACTCAATATAGGTCACACCCCCATTCCCCTAAACTTACAAAACCACCTCATCCAATTCCATACTCTATTTCCCTCAGAGTTTTTCCCCCCACACCTTTCTGCTCATGCACATCCATAAAAATGTGCCTGTCCACCTCTGTTCCTAAAGCTTGGCCCCTAACAGTGCTGTCAGCGCAGACGTCCAAAGAATCCAAATGAGTTTTAATTACCTGTGCAGTCGTGCCCTGGAGGTTGCACTACGGAAATCCCAGGCAGACCTCTACAGTGTGCATGCCATGTCACAACACATGGCTTCTTTGTCTTGCAGCTAATTGTAAGAAGAAAAAGAACTGAGGGAAATGGTACCATGGGAGTGGGAGCAGAATGTTAGATGGTATTTTGGTATCTGCAGTTTGTGAATGTATTGTTAAAAATGACATAGCTAAATGTGCTGTAATTAATTGTTGCCTAATTATGTTAGCATCTATTGAAACTTACTGAAAGCTACTCAGTGGTGTGGCTCATATTACGCTATTTTCTGATCTACGTTATAATGTTGTCTCCTCATCAAAAGATACCTGGAGTTGTGTTTTTTGTTTCATTCACATGTTTAACACACAAACTGTAGTTTTATCCTATGTCCTTTTCTCAACACTCCACCTTGTGATGTCATGTGGTAATAATACAGTGTTCCACTGGGTTTTTAAATACACAACTTCAAACATTTGGATGATTTCACCCCTGGAATTGCTAGTCTCTACTAAACTAACAGTAAAAGGTAGCTGTTATCTTCAAAACTACCGCTTTATGACATCACAAGGTGGAACCAAGCATTTTGAGCTTTGGAGATGTAGACATCCTAATAAACCAATATTACTCAAACATGTGTAAATGAAGCAAAACACAATTCCAAATGTTTTTGATTAGGTAACAACATTATAACATGGTTTAAAGCTCACAAAAATCAATTTTGTGTCATATTGTTAAAGGAAAAGTAACGTTTTTTTTACAATCAAGTAGTTTTACTCACCCATAGCAGTTTGGTGTCAATTGGAGCAGTATCGCAGAACTTATGTTGTAGCCGTTCTGTTCTACTAGTGATCCCGTATCCGTTAGCGTGAGTGCTCGGGGCACTGATTGCGGTCTCCAAATAACACAAACTTTAGCACTTTTCAAATCACAGAAGATCGCTGTGTCAGGGTAGACTTTTAGTAGATTCCAAAACAGCCTGAAACCCGATATCGCAACAGAAAAGTAAAGTTCAGAGCGGTCTTAGCTTCTTTCGGACTAGCGGTGTTTACAAAACAGCTGAGTTCACGCATGCGCACTGTCCTCTCTGATGACGTCATCAAATGAAACTATAGCTGGATATCGGGTTTCAGGCCGTTTTGGAATCCACTAAAAGTCTACCCTGACACAGCGATCTTCTGTGATTTGAAAAGTGCTAAAGTTTGTGTTATTTGGACACCGCAAAGTAATGCCCCGAGCATATGATACGAGCACCATGTTAACGGATACGGGATCATTAGTAGAACAGAACGGCTACAACATAAGTTCTGCGATACTGCTCCAATTGACACCAAACTGTTATGAGTGAGTAAAACTACTTGTTTTATTGCCGAAAGAAGGCTCAGATTGTAAAAAAAAAACACCTTAATTTTCCTTTAAGTTTGTGTGTATCACGTTTAAAATCAGGACACTGTTTCCTTCACACATCATCATAATTGAGTTTATTAATGTTGCTGTGCCAACACTGAAGAAAGGAAGTAGATATTTAAATTTAACTACTTCTTAGCTCTCACAAACTCTTTAGCACATTGTTACAATTCACATGCATGAATCATCGGGCACGCATACAGCTTTAGAACAGTCTTTTTTTTTACATGGTAAAGGGGTTGACCGCAAATGTGCAGTGTAATAAAATGCTAAGATCACTTAAAGCACTTTCTTATAGATTTGTGATTGATAAAATACTACTTTATTTTTTTATTTAGTACTTATTTAGTACAATTAGATGCTACTAAAGTTTGTGATCATTCAGACCACCTTCCCAAACTGCTCTTTCAGTCTCTTTATAACGGGAACTATATAAAGAACACAGACAGAATTAACATACTCATTTTTGCTAAAGTTGCCAGCTACTACATCAAGTTATCCATCAGGCTTGTTACAGGGCCCATGTCCATCTGGTGAAGGGCTTGCTATGTTTTTAATGTTCCCCTATGAGAGTGCTATGGACGCTCTGCTCCATTTGCTGCTTTCACAAAGTGGGCCCGTACGATCCGTAATGAGGTGAGAAGGACACCCTGACAACAGCAGTGACTACACAGAGGTGACATTTTCCCCCTTGCCAACAGCCCCCAAAACTAAAGACTAATTTGTTTCCGAGAATACTTGTTTAGCCTGTTGTAACCATTTTGTTGACAGACTAAAAACAGCATAGTGAGTGAGTATGATTCAAACTGAGATCTATAACGACTGAGAGTCATTTTATTTAAGTGATTCAACATGATTTGAATCACTTACTACTTACTTAAAGGTGCTCTGTGTAACTTTTCTGGTGGAAGGTCGTCTGCTCATCTCCATGAAAATGCTATTGCTGAAATGTCCCATAGTATGGCATTAAACATCTATCTCGATGGAGTCAAGCAGGTGACTCTACTAAGCCAAGTTACGGACCAGATCTGTGGATAAGTGACCCTGCTCTCATTAAGAATGCATGTTTTTCAAGACAATAAAATCCCCTGTAAGTGAATAAATGTGAGTAATATAAGTTTATTGCCATGGCAAAAAGTTACACAGTGCAGCTTTTTTTTTCTAGATTTTTATTCTTTTTGTTTTCTTAAAGGTTTTAATTTTTGTTACTCCATATGCAATTCAAGCATGTTTATAAAGGAAAAAGTGTATGCACTGCATTAGAACAGCTTTTTTCAGACACCGAAGTGAAATTGGGTGGCATGCCCGAGCACAGCCAATCAGAGCACTGCTTTTGGCACTTGCTTCTGGCTTAATGAGAAACAATATACTTTCTTATTATTAGCTGCAGACAGTGTGCAAGGGTCTCATTTTGTCACAAAGTACTGCTTTTACAATATTTTAAAACACAAAATGTACTCATTTACCAGGTCAGGTACCTCAGCTTTACTTGATTTCTTTTTTTTTTTAATACTTGAACACACACAGCTAACTAACATGTGTCTATTCTGAAAAAATAATCCTACTTTGTCTGTTTTATTTTGGGACATTGATTGTTACATGAATATTAACAACACTGCAATATGACTGATTAGAGCCTGAATGCACCAGGCAGATTTCTATCTTGGGAGTAAGGTTGAGGTGAAGAAAAAGCAAGACAGTTTCAAATCGATTCATCTCCAAAGGTTAGACTCAAAGTAGTAAGTCTCTGAGCCATGAACCGCATGTTTTCCTTTGAGTAGAAATATGCGTAGCCACAAACACTGAGCATATGGATATATTTATGGAATTGCTTTGTTCTGTTCAATGTGTATGATGAGATGCTAAAAAGACCCTTTTCATCTGCTGTTTTTCCCACTTCACCCCACTGTTTCTAAAATGGCATTTTTACTAACTGAGAATAGAATTACAAGGTGTATTACAAGAAAGTGCAATTTGTAGCAATTATACTTATAAAAGCAGGCCTTCCTAGGCATTTTGCTCCTATTGTGGAAACAAAGGGTTATCTTGGATATTAAGCTCCACTGTGTTGTGGATGTAGAAAAAATGTTTTTAAAAAAATTAAAAAAAAAAAACTCCTTTGTGGTATAATTCTCACTACTTTTCTCCAAGTTGCACTAGTTTTCACTGAATTACATATGGGCCAACACACGGTAAAATACACTGGTCCACAAAAGAAACTAGAATGGATACCTACTTGTCAAAGCCTGATCCCGTCAGATCTCAGAAGCTAAGCAAGGCAGGGCCTGGTTAGTACTTGGATGGGAGTACTTGGATGGGAGACCACTGGGAATTCCAGGTGCCACAGTGGAGTGCCAGTTGCAAAAAACTGTCATTGTGTCCTTAGGCAAGACACTTCACCCACATTGCCTAGTATGAAAGTGGAGTGTGCGTGGGTGTTGGAGGTGGTCAGAGGGGCCGATGGCACAGATTGGCAGCCTCGCTTCTGTCAGTCTGCCCCAGGGCAGCTGTGGCTACAGAAAGTAGCTTACCACCACCAAGTGTGGAGTAAATGAACAATTAACTGTAAAGCGCTTTGGGTGTCATGAAAGGCGCTATATAAATGCTATGAATTATTATTATTATTATTATTATTATTATTATTATTATTATTATTATTATTATTATTATTATTATTATTATTATTATTAAAAAAAAATCTTCTGTCTTCTAATCTAATTCTACAAAAGTTATGTGACTGAGGGTGTGGTTGTTCTTAACTTCATTCATTTTATTCACTGGTCTTTTTTTCTCTTTCTCTTTTGATGATTTCAGGTCCATATGGTAATTTTTGTGTAGAGTGGGGGGAGGAAATAATATCAAAAAGAGGATAAAAGGAAATGGGCAACATATGGGAAAAGTTCTTTAATTTGAAAGCAGTATTAATTGTGGCCATACCAGCTTGTCAAAGCCTGATCCCGTCAGATCTCAGAAGCTCAGCAGGGCCGGGCCTGGTTAGTACTTGGATGGGAGACCACTGGGAATTCCAGGTGCCACAGTGGGGCGCCAGTAGCAAAAACTGTCGTTGTGTCCTTAGGCAAGACACTCCACCCATATATTGCGTATTGAGTGTTGGTGGTGGCCGGAGGGGCCGATGGTGCAGACTGGCAGCCGCTTTGTGTTGTAAGGCGCTATATAAATGCAATGATTAAATTAAATCAATAGAATATCTGAAACTAAATGTGTGATGAATTGATTATGAGTTCATAATAAAAATGTAATATTCGTAAAATCATTCCAGTACTTTTAGATGGAAAGCAACCACAATACAACAATAGCAGAATACAGTGAGAGATACAGGACTACATTCATACCATACTCCATACAACTGTACAACAACTCACCCTTATGTGGCAGAAAACTCTCTGTCAATCATTGTTTCATCTTCTCACTGTTTTCACTGTTTTTGTATTACTATATTTCTATGTAATTTATTTTATTTTTGAACATATACATTTATATAATTATGCCTTATTTGACACTTGTTATTTTGCTACTTATTTTGAATGTATTATTAACCTTTATATTGTTGCTGTTTGTTATTCTAATGTAATGAGATGTGTGAGCCACTGTGTCCAAATAATTTCCCTTGTGGATCAATAAAATGTGTCTAAGAATCTCAGAATATGCATGATGTGACAGTAGTGAAACATTGCCAATGACTTGATTTTAAGAAGGCTTAATCTGCCCAGACTCAGCGGGGGGGTCAAACTCACACTTTTGGATTGATGTTTTGGTGAGAAATGTGATTTTGTGAACTCCCAAAGTGTTGTATCAGCCATTAATCATGAGTCCCTGGAGTAGGGGATTAGTGGAGCAGCGCCCCCTCTCTTATCGCAGCGGCCGGTGTTCGCAAGCATTCACAAACCTGACGTGGCACCATTTAGTTCTAGTGGGCAGCTTAAGTTAGTGTAAAAGTACAGTGACATCTAAAGGCCCATCTATAGCCCCTTTGCCCCCTGCTCCCTCCTCACTTACAAACACTTAAGTCAAGGACATGGCAAATTTGAGCTGAAACTGATGAGGTTTCACTTTCACTGCACTTGATAGTTCCAAGCGCTTGTACGGGGCATCAAATTCCTCTCCTAATGACATGCCCGGGGCTGCCTGCAGGAACTGTGGCATTTTCATCTTCCAACCGGAGCGTCGGATTGGCCAATGGGAGGAAGAGCCAAAAACTGGATGAGGCACTTCCTAAAAATGTTGCAGCAATTGGGATCTGTATGAGTGTGGATATGTAGATATGTACTAAAGAGGTAGATGAGGTACAAGCAACAATTATCCCCTCTCATCATCAGTTTTAAAATTCAGCCCAAGTTCAAGTCTGAAAGTTTAGGTTATACTTTGGTAGTAAAGTTTACTTTTGTACAAAACCACCACCACAGTGCCCATATTTGTGGAATATTTAATAAGTGTGGTTACATTGCACAAGATTAGAAACAATATTGAATACCACAGTCATTTTATTAAATCAGTTTTAGTTTATTAGTTTATTTCACAAGTACAATCATATTTAACATAGAGAGAACCCTTATTCCTCTGTCATACATCATCTTGAAACCAGTTCATAATCATGAATATAGTAAAAAAAATATAGCAAAGTATAGCACAAACTAAGTATTAAATATAATTCATGTATCTGCTGGGGTTAAACATTTAAACTTATTTTTAAAGTGAAAGAGAGTACACAATTTAAGGTTCTGTACAATGGTTCAATAGTTCCACCCCTTAAACAGATATACATCATTTCATAAAATTTATATTTTGCAGATTAGTTTGAGGTTGGATACTCAGATAGATAATAATAAATAGAAGAGAGACTTTATTTTGTTAGGGTGAGGGTTAGTTTTTTATTTTTATTACGATTATATTTCAAGAAGAATGTATTGTGTAGTGTTTTCAAAATAGACTATGCATATGAGACTAATTTTACAAGAATAATAATATGCTCTTTCGCTTTTGGGCTCAGGTCCACTGAAACATGCCATAATTAATAAAATAAGAGAGTGCTTTGTTTTTTGTTATTTTTGAACATTGTCTGTCCCTTCTCCAAAGCGCACCACTATTTTATTTCCAAATTGCCTGGAGGTTCATGAAGCTTTCTTTTTCATAATCATACATAATCGTCCAATAATAAATGATTCTTTGTGTCTGACTGACTGAAGTTCTGTGTGGTTTAAGCCAGATCATATGCAGCTGAACTCTGCCAGTGTGAGAGTCTTGCCGGGCAGCTCTTTGATCTGGGCTTCGCCTGTGTCCTCTTTCACGTCCAGCTCCACATGCACAGCCACTTTTTAATATGGCCACTCACCCCGTCTCCCCGAGCAACAATAAACTTTACCTTCAACTGTCAGCAGGTCTTAATCACCGGGATCACTGCCATGCTAAATGTTGAATTCTTGCTAATAATCCTGCTGGTGAAAAATCGAAACATACCAGCAGAGATATAGATATGACTCCCCTCCCCTCTGCACAAATACCCTTTGGACTTTAACTGTGCATTTTCATCACTTTCGAATATGCAGCGGAAGTCAAAGAAAAGGGCTCAGTTTTGGATTAATGTGGACAATAACAGGAGGAATTCTGGTTTGGCAGAGAATGCATGGGTCGTTTGCAGAGAGGTTGCTAACAGAGGAGCCGTTAGCTAGCATCCCGCGAGGCTCAGGGCTGGGGCAGAGCACAGGGCTAATGGAGCATCAGAGGCCAGGCTGCGTACAGTGGGCTCTCAGGACACACACCCCAGTCCGCTTCATTTAGGTTCACTTTGCAGAGACATGACAAGAGCCAGCGCAATCACACCATGTTTTTTTATTGTAGCGCTACAACTGTGAGGGTTATTGTATGTAATTAGTAATCATATAGGCTTAGTGCTTTTATGGTTATTAGGCACATGAGTGTTTTCTCAGTGGTTGATAAAAAAAAATAATAATTTGATTGATAGTTAATTTTTAAAAAAGAAGAAGAAAAAAGAAAGAAAATAAGAAAAGTGTCATTTCTACATTAAATATTTAAAATGCTAAATTATAATGTATTTTAAATGCAACAATGGAGTTTCAGGACAGAATATATATACAGCTCTGGAAAAAAATAAGAGACAGCTGCATTTTTTTCTGAAATCAGCATCTCTACATGTATTACAGCCATGTCATTCCAGCGTCTGTTGAATTCTAACACAAACACAAAGCTGAGCTACTTCAGTTCTTGCACCAGGAATAAAATAAAGTCACCCAAGAACAATGTGAAAGTCTTGTGGAGAGCATGGCCAAGACGCATGAAAGTGTGATTCAAAATAAGGGTTGTTGCACCAAATATTTATTTCTGAACTCTTCTTAAGTGTAAACATTAGTATTATGTTGTTTTAAAATGAATTTGATCTTGTTTCTTTGCATTGTTTGAGGTCTGAAAACATGTATCTTTTTTGTTATTTTGACCATTTGTCATTTTCTGCAAATAAATGCTCTAAACGATGATATTTTATTTGGAATTTGGGGGGGAATGTTGTCAGTAGTTTATAGACTCAAACAAAAATGTTCCTTTTGCCCAAACACATAAGTAGTAAAATCAGAAAAACTGATAATTTTGCAGTGGTCTGTTTTGTTTTGTTTTTTTCCAGAGCTGTACATACGCCAGCTCACAACACATTATTCTGCAGATACACTGATTGTCTGGATCCTGAAAAAATAAATGAATAAAAATGTGAGGAAAAAATCAACAGCACCTTTTAGTTTCTTTCTGTGACTTTTTGTTCTTGGAGCGTTGCGTGTGTAACCTGTCACTCTTCCTTATATTTTCCTTAAATGGCTCCACATTTGCATTGCATGTCCAATTTGACGCTGGTGTCGTCTATATCTCTGTCACAAGTCCAACGCGGCATCGAGTGGACTGAAACTTGAAGCTCAGTCCTTGCTTGGGTAACTCCAGATATTTTAGCATAGCTTAGTTTAGCTGCTCCACTAAAACTCAGCCTGTGGTATGCACTCAATTGCCTCTCCATGTTGCTCTGAAAACAGCAGTGGATTAGAGGCCGTTGTCTCATGTTTTGGGGAGAGACTTGATTCAATTGGAGGGTACAGTGAGTTTGGGGAAGAGCCACTGCAGCCTACACGAGTGGTCATGCATTTTCATCAGCTGTGATTTCATTCGCAGGGAATTCAGGTTTGTTCAATGAATACATTAAGTAATAAGGGGTTGCAGTGTACTGTAGTGTATGGTCTGTTTGCACCAGTGAGCAACAGTGAGCTTGTTCAGTTACAGCTTGCATCAGATTCTTTATTAGTTTTCCAGACTTTTATGTGAACTTTTATTTTATTCTGCACTCTTTTTTTTATTCTTCTATTTTTTTTAATTATTTATTTTATTGTTCTCTGATGATAATGTATGTTTGTATTTGTTTGTATTGCGATTTTAATGTTTTTCTTATTCTGTAAAGCACTGTGAATTACTTTGTGTACAGACTGTGCTATACAGATAAACTTGCTTTGCCTTGCCTACTCTTTGTGAGTTGATACAGGGCAACTACCTTCCAGAAAGTAAAAATCCAAAAATGCTGGGAAAAAATATATAATTTTGTTAGTAGATTCAAATATGTTCTTAAAAATGTGAAAGCTTTTTTTTGGTTTTGGTGTGCATCACTATTTTGGAGTAATTTCACAGGTTTTATTTATATTCTTTCGCTGTGGCAGAAAAAGCATTTTCTCCCAAAATAAAATTTGGTTTGGCTCCTGTTTTGGTTAATATCATTGAGAGATTCTTCAGAGTCTGCCCTCCAAGTTTGAATTGTACTATTTTTTTCCACATTTGTGTATTTTTGTTCATTGCTGCTGCTCTCTTTGTTTCACAGCCTTCTGATTAACCTGCCTAAGACTTTTGCACAGTGTTGAATAATTTGGTACAATCACAAACATACCAACATGCATATTTTTCACAAATAATGTGGATCTTCCTCACATCCATCCTTGGTGAATAAAGCCAATATTTGGAGTCACAGATATTTCCGTCAGCCTATTGCTTTTAGCTAATTAAATAGCTCTGAATCCTGCTATCACAGTGTTAGCAGCGGGAATATACCATGCCACTTCTTTATTGAAATGATTTCCATGGGTGTTTGTCTCATGCCTGGCTCTCTGTCAGGCTTTTAGGGAGAGATGGAGGGAGGGAGAGGGGAGACACAGAATATGAAATTGATTAGTGAGCTGGAATGGAAAATAAAGACTTCATCACGATCACTTTGTGCAGTGCTCACAATCAGCTGTGGAACAATGCGGGCGCCATAATGAGGACAGAGGAGCAGCAGAGCGGCCGTCTGTGTACCTGCTTCGTAGTTGTGTGTGTGGAGCCGGACACAATGAAAGGACAGAGATCACAAACACACTGCACATTTGTGCTGCTGTAATCTGAGATGTTGAAGGACACAGGAGAGTGCAGGAAGAGTTAAAGGGGTGTACTGTGTGTGATACAAATTATTTGTCCAAATGTAAAAGTGCATTTTTCTGCTGGTGTCATTACAGTTAATGGTGAAAAGTGAAAAGCAGCTATTCACACAAAAATGCTGTAAACGTGTAAATTAAATTAAATGTGTGCAATGTAAAGCAATATTATATTTATTTGAGAATAAGATTATGTTTTAATATTTAGAGTAAATAGTATTTTTGAATTATTCTGTGCATTCTTATAAACCCTAATAACCCTAATTTTAAAAAAATGCTTTTTTTGCATTTGTTTACAAACACTTATACAAAATTGATCAGAATTCTGGTGACAAACCAAAAACTATAAATAAAACTGTTGGCATACGATATAGACTTCCATTTTGTTTTGTTTTATTTTATTTTATGTTTTTTTTTTTCAAGCAAGTATTTAGATCCTTCAGTGTCTTTTCACACATAGGTTGCATTAACTATAAATAATGTTGCAGGAAATGTATTTGACTTAATTTTAAATACACCATAGCAAACCATTATCAGTACTGGTCATACTCCATATTTACACAGACTGTTTAGAGCTACTAAGGTGAAGCCTACAGCAACTTGTGTGCACATATTCATTTAAATATTAATTATCCAAACAATTTTAAACATATCCAAGCAGCTATATACCCATGTGCAAATAAAAAATAAAAGTACAATGGAATTAGAAATAAACCGTGAACATTTGCTTGTGTTTTAAAGCCACTTTTTAAATAATCAGGGTGCCAATAACACAGTACGCCACTATTTTTTATAACAATTCAATACTCTAGTCCATCATTTACGGTCTAATTGTGAAGATGTTATTATCAACATTGTGGACATTGCGAGATTCATTAAACTCCACTTTCCTCATCGTGAGAGCAAGAATTCCACCAATCTGGGACAAGACACAGCAGCCAATCAGGATCTGGCAACATAAAACCTTTGACCAATCAGGGTGCGGCTCTAAGTCCATGCTGACGAATCACTTCAAACTTGAGTTATCTCTATGCTGACGGAGGATTGAGAGCGAGCGTATTACCAAAGTCTCTTTGCCTCTTCCCCCACCTCTCCTGGTTATTTTGGTACAGTACAGAAAGTGCAGAAGCGTCCTGGAAGAATCCCTCTGGCAACTGGCTATTTATAGGGGGAAGACACACAGCCACATTTGCATCTGGGAGAAAGAAAGAGAGAAAGCAATGTTCTAAAAAATAGTTGAAAATGTGCTCAATTAAAAAAAAAAAAAAAAAAAAAATTGAACCCAAGTCATTTTAAAACCAGGATAAACAGAGGAGGAATTAAATGGAGAATATCCCATTTGCATTGCCAGAAGTGAAAAAGCCACCTTGAAATAAGCCAGGCTAGTCCAAATTGAACTGAATTGATTTTTTTTTTTTTGGCCACATAGTTTTATATCCTCTATTTCCTCGGGTAGTTAAAAGTGATTTGACGTGATTATAGTGATTATTTAAAAAAAAAAAACAATAATAGTAAAAAAAAAAAAAAAAAATCTCTAAGTTCTATTGATTGTAGCTGCTTCAGTAATTGAGCCACCAGTGCTGAACAATGACATCCCCATATTGTATTGTATTTGCTGTGTGTGCTCCCATAAGTGCCCAGTTGTGGTGTGAGTGGGTGACGTGGGACAGTGAGATCAGCACAATGTAAGGACAATAATAGCTCTGTCCTCCAAATGAAAACCACAGACTCTGATTAAACAGATACACAGGAAGTTTTTAATAATTAAAGCCAGACGCTGTGAGGGGACAATGAAATGTCCTAATGCATGGAACATATTTTTGTAATGATTTAAGTCATATGTGTGGGTTAGAGATGGGATCTGTAACAACGGCTGCATTGTATAAAAATATAAAAAGTCCACACTAACGTAAAATTGACAGATGATTAATAAAGTTTGACAGAAAAAACTTTCCTAGGTCAATTTTGAGTGTGTTGTAAAAAGGGCTTAATGAAGCTCTTGCGTGACCTCTTTCCATAAAGAACAGCTGCATAATTTATTTAGACAAAAATAAATATTTTTTTTTGCTTTAGGTAATAATAATAATAATAATCTGCATAATCCATAAAATTGCAACAACATCCACATATAAAACACTATAATATAATTAATATGTCAAGATTTTACCACTGCTTTTAGACTATATTTGTATACTTTCTATACACGCTTTATAATAAAATGGATTTTATAAGTAAAAAAAACGAACTGTAGATAATAATAATAATAATAATAATAATAATAATAATAATAATAATAATAATAATAATAATAATAATAATAATAATAATAATAATAATAATAATCAGCATAATCCATCAATTGCCAAAGAATATTATCATAACAGCTTCCACATATAAAAACACTATAATATAATTAATATGTCAAGCTTTTACCACTTTTATCTGCTTTAAACTATATTTGTATACTTTCTATACATGTTTCATACTAAAATACGTTTTATAATTAAAAAAAAACTACTAACCAAGTTAACATGAGAGCATTGACCAGAGGAGACTGTAACATACTGTACAAAGACGCAAGACCAAATTTGGCCAAATGGTGACGTCTTTCAGAGGATCACAGTCATAGAACACATTACCCGCCTATGTCAGGAACTGTAGGTCCTCCTCAACCTTCAAGAACACTGAAACATTGGTTGAAAAGTAATCAAACATGCTCACACAGATGATCTTCTTCTCTGGGCCTCTGTTGTGGTGAACTCGCTGTCATGTCTATGTGCACTTGTCTCTTCTGTGTGTTCCTCTACATGTTCTTCTGTTCTGACCTGCCTTAGGACAACAGATGTAAAGTTGCTTTGTGTTAATTCCATATTTATGTACATTGATGCTGTTTGTTGTCATTTTGATTAATATGCATTGTTCTAATTCAAATATATAAATAAAAAATAAAAGAGATAAAAATGTAAGGAGTTGTGCAAGATGCAATGATTATAACACTACTGTTTAATAGTGGTGAAGTGTGGTGTAGTCATTATTTTTATTTTGTCATTTTTATTTTATGCATGAAGTATATTTTACTTTTACTTATGTATTTATTTTCTATTTGTAACAGTATTTTTTGAAGTAAAAGCCCAAGTACACCTTACTGCCAGACCAGCATTCTCTAAACATTTTAATTCTACCCTCCTTGCAACCACATTTCAACATAGCCTAATATTTATGTTTGACAACAATACATGAAAATTAGAATGAGCAAAGCTAGGGTTTGCTTTGTTTTACTTAATTTTAAAATACAGTAAATGGTGCCAGCATGATTCAGTTAGCCAGCTCTACACTGCACATAATTTTCCTTTTAAGAGAAATGTGCTTGTTCTCATGGCTTTAGGAAAAAATATGTAAATGTGTGTTTACTCACTGTGTAAGCATGAGCAAACTGTTGTGCAAATAAATAAATAAATAAAATAAAAATGAAAAAAGCCGGCCTTAATGCTGCAGATCAGGTTCAGGAAAGATGGGCAGAATAGAGCGGGGAGAGGGTATACATTATTAACTACGACTTGATCACATGGTCCCTGTTTCTCGGGGACTTATTATTCTGAGGCGCTTTAATGAATAACAAGAAGAGGGCAGAGGCAAAAGGATGATTGATGAAGCAAGTGCAGACACCGCCCCCAGCTGGTCACCCCCTGTACTGCGCCCACGCACACAGATCATGGGGCTGTTTGTATAAATAGACACAGAGGGCAACAACCTCTAAAGTGTCCCTGGTATTAGCATTTGACAAGGTCTCCGCCTGCCATACTGCATATAGATTGTGATTTGTTTTGTCAAGGATACATGTCAAGCCAACGGGTGACAGCCAGGTTACATGAGCTGAGTGGAGCAGCATGCAAGGGGTGCTGAGGAGAGGCTCTCCCAATGGGTGCATCAACTGGAGAAATAATATTTATGAATGGTGCAAGGAATTCATGATTTGTTTACTTATGGGAGTGCAGTGTTGTAAATCCAAGGGAAAGGAAAAAAATACAATCATGGAATTACTAGTTCTGGGGAAAATTCTTTTAAAAAAATAAAGACAATTTATGACTCACCACATAGCACCAACATATAAATTATGGCCAAAGATCCTTTGTTGCAGCCATCAGTGCCGTATTGCATGGCAGAATTACCAATGCCTTGCCCCAAGACACAACGGCAGCATTGCATTAGTATGGGTAGCCTTGGCCATTTAGAAAGTAATAAAAAACTAAATCCCAATCTGATTCCAGCTCCCACAGATGAATGTTGTTGTTGTGTCCTTGGGCAAGACACTTAACCCACCTCACCCCTAGTCTCTGCATGCGCTGGTGAATGTGTGTGTATGCGTGTGTGTGTGTGTGTGTGAATGGGTGAGTGAATGGGTGATGTAAAGTGCCTTGAGGGTGGAAAAGCGCTGTATAAAAATGTGACCATTTACTGTCTATAAAACTAGTATAAAAGTATTGAAAACATTGGACAAAAAGAGGTATTTGTACAAACACCATATACCTCATTATTTTAACAGTTTTCATGCTACACTTTTAAAAGAACACTTGAAGTAGTGCTCCACACTGACTACACTGTATGAGCAGGTAGTGGCATTTCATAATACCAGTGTCCTACTTTACAATTTCCCAGTAAGAAAAGCATAATTCCCTGCTATATTACTCACTGTCTTTGACCATTGCAGGGAAGAAATATGCAGATAGCAAACTTTGCCAACCTTGTATGATATAGTAAAGGTTGTTGAGTACCTGAAAGAGTTTCCTTGAGAAGAGCAGAGTGCTGCTTGGGGCTTTGGGTGGAGCAGTGGTGGGACAGTGGGGCAGCTGGTATCAGAGGTTACGGGCTGGGCTGTCTCTCATCCTGACTGCAGCGCGTCTAGAGGAACATTTTGCACTTTTGCATGATCTCTCAGCCCTCCCTCTCGTCTCCCCTCCGCTTGTCTTCACACATTCTCTATCCCTGTCAAAGTGGCACAAACACACACACACACACACACACACACACACACACACATAGCCAAAACCATGAAAAGAAATCCCCAAACTCAGTATTTTACAGTTTTGTGTAAAGTTTTTGAACTAATATCTGTTTCAGTCTAAATGTCAGAAAAGAAATTGTCCTTCTATCTGGGCCAACATGGGTATACACATTTTAATCAGTTTATGATGATGTTCCTATTTAAACCAAAACACTGTCACCTGGCACTCAACATAAAAATATGTGCTGCATTACTGCTCCTATCTATCCTCATTGTGGACAGCATGTTTAATTATGTATTAAGCCAGTGCCATGCTCCCATTTCTATATTCCTCTTTTCTTCCCTTCAAGGCATTCAAAACACTTTACGTCAAGGAACAGTTTCAGTTCAGACATTTTTTACTCACTGTCATATTGACAATGTATGTATTGAACTCTTTTGTCATTTTTTTTGTCAAAGCACGATTCAAACCACCAAATTTCAGATCAGTGGAAAACACTCTTCCAACTGAGCTACTGTCGCCCTGTGGTACCACTGGTGGTATGCAGCTCTGTCTGCTGGTACTCAGCTTTTCAGTTTATGTGTGGCTTAGTTAGGGTCAATTTGATCCACATTTTGTTCTTGCTTTGGGCAATTTCTTGGTTTAGACTTGGAGGTAACCAAAAAGCCAAGTCCTTCCCCTGATGGTACTTTGTGAGAAAAGTTTGAGCACCACTGAAATAAGATTTGTTCCCAAAAAAGGCATTACTTTTAAATTGTATTACAGCAAGGTCAACCATATATTTCTGTGTGTATTTAGATTTCCTGCATTTTTCCTTTATTTTGTCAATAGCATGCAGTCTAGTGTATTGGTATAATGGCATTAAAGGAAAATAAAAGTTTTTACAATCTGGACCTTATTTTGGTGATAAAACAACGTCATTTACTCACCCATTGTACTTTGGTGTCATTTGGAGTATGTCCGGAGATTTTGGAGTTTAGCGATATCCGTTTAACGTGAGTTGTTGGGCATACGGTTGCGGTCACCAAATAACACAAACTTTAGCACTTTTCAAATGACAAAAGTTCAATGTGTTAGTCTACACTTTCGTTTGAGTCAAAAGAGGCCTGTAATCTGATATCCAGCCATGGTTCTGATTAGATGATGTCATCAATGAGGACAGCGCGCATGCACGCATTCACAGCTGATTTGCAGAGAGGACGACGCTCTCAGCTCTCGGTTACAGTCATAAAGAAGCAAAGGACTAATAAGCAGAAAACATCTCTGCTTGAGAAAACCCGAAATGGTGCGAACATGCATTTATCTCGGCTGTGAAAACAAAATGACAGCTTGGACAAAGTTGAGTTTTCACAGGCTTCCTCGTCACAATCCGGAGTTATTGAAGCTGTTGCCTTGAGAATGGACCCAAACATAAAAGGCAAAGCTGTAAGACGTTTGGACCATCGTGTTTGCAGTACCCACTTCAGTCTGGACGATTTTTTAACAGCAAAGGAAAAGAAAGAAGACCAGCGGATTCAGCGCACGGTTCTGAGAAATAATGCGATACTAATGGCTGTTCTCTGGTGCGCTGCTCCTCAAACTGTCTCCGCTTCCTTCTTTCTAATACCTCCTCATCTGTATACTCAGGCTCAAAACGATAGGGACGGCCATCATACTCAAATAAGTCCTCTTCAGTCTGTTTCGAAGTCCGAATCTTCAGTCATGTCTTGCTCGCAACAGAAAAGTTCTGAGCGTCTTCTAAGCAAAGTAGCGGAATGAATGCGTGCATGCGCGCTGTCCTCGATGACGTCATCCAATCGGAACCATGGCTGGATATCGGATTACAGGCCATTTTTGACTCAAACAAAAGTTTAGACTAACACATTGAACTTGTCATTTGAAAAGTGCTAAAGTTTGTGTTATTTGGTGACTGCAACCGTATGTCCAACAACTCACGTTAAACGGATATCGCTAAACTCCAAAATCTCCAGACATACTCCAAATGACACCAAAGTACAATGGGTGAGTAAATGACGTTAATTTTCCTTTAATAGTAAACAATAAGAGTAAAAATAAGTGCAACACAACCACTGGTATTTTCACTATTCAAACCACTAACTTATAGGAGTAACAATTTAATGCATCTGATTCAGTAATATTTCATAAATGAAGCAGAACAAATGACTGAGACGGCAAATATTTTCGCCACAAAACATGAAAAGCTCAGTCATATTAACAGGCCCCTAATGCTCCACGCAGTGGTCCATCTGACTTTTATGAGCAAACGCGTTGATGGCCTAAGCTCTAGTGAAAGGTGATGTCTTGTCAAAACTCAGATGGGAGCCGCTGTGTAATGGCTGCAGCTTTTAGACAGTCAGTCTGCCACAAATGACCAGAGTCTGGCCTGGTCCTCGTCATGTCTGCTCTGAAACTCTAACCCCATCTGCAGCTGCTTTGGACCCGCTTTGATTTCTCCTTTTCTCCTCCACAATCAGGCCAACTGGTTCAGCCGCTCGCTAAAGGCTGCTGTTACTTGTCTACTCTGATGTGTGACAGCTTAACTGTTTCAGAGATCCCAACGCGCCAAACAAGCAGCAAAGTCCTGCGGATTGAACCGGTGACTAACGAGAACCCAGACATCACAGTGGCGGCTGAGGCTGTTTATTAGAGAGGTCAGAGGTCACACATTGGTTAATAACTTTAGCCAGGGGGAATGCCACAGTGGCTGGTGTAGGGCTGGTGCACTTAGCGGAGAAGAGATTTTGAGATGAGGGGGTGGGAGAATCTGAGGGGTAGGGGGAGGTCCACCTGTGGCCCGTCACTCACAGTCTGTCATCGGCCGTCTCACACATTCATCATGCTCCAAAATCATTAATCTAGTTTCCCCAAACAGCAACTGGAGCGAGAGGAGCACGCACGTCTGCTCTACAGAAGTACTGTGTTCTCAGATATAAGCCCTCACATTTAAGCATCAAGTGGCGTTTAAATCATATTGATGTCAAATACTTGGGCTAAGGACATTTGAAAGCCTTAGTGGGATGTTTTATATACTTGTCACAACTGAAGAAGCCTTGTGGATGAGCTTCTTGGTGAAAGGTATTCACTCCAAAAAACCTTTGTCCAGTTGACAGAATTAAATCTTCTTTTGCCATGGAACCTGTATGGATGACTGAGAGAGTACACAGGCGTCTTTGTATACTTTCGCGATATGTCTTGTAGTGCATTTGAAATGTACTTATACTTCCTATTAACCAGTGTCGGCTGGTCAATAGAGGGCACAAGTGCACCGCACGCTCTAACTTGACCTAGATAAAATAATAATAATAATAAAATTTATAAAGTTGTAATTTTGCCTATATGTTTAATATTTTGTTTAAAATTGAATATGTTTCTGCATAGACATATTTTTTATCATGTTAAATGTGCTCATATGATTTTATTTGGTTCATGTGTTTGGACTAAGGGACTTAATGGAGGTCTATGAAGTTTTGAGAAAATTTGACGTCATTACGCTTCTTCTGCCCATTATTTTACATTGCAGCCCAAAACTACGTCTTGGGGGCGCAGGTCAGAGTCGAACTCAAATCAAGTGATTGGTATTCATGAACATTTATGCTACACCTGACCTATTGCTCTGCCCCGCCCACCCCCAACTCTCCACTGGCGCCATGTTATTACTATAGGCTCATGAATGGAACAACATTTCAAAGTTCAAAGTCAGCTTTATTGTCAAAAGCCATATGTACAGGTTGTACACACAGGATTTGAAGTTGCAGCACTCCCTAGACCCACAGTGAACATTAAACATCTGATAAACACCATGACTTAAATATCACACATACCCATAGCAAAAGTACAGTAGACTTGTATATAATACAAATAGGTAAAACACACAATGTGTAGCGTAATAAACCTCAAATGGTGACATTTAAGCAGCAGTGTCAGTGTCATTTAAGTGTCCTTTAAGCAGCAGTGTCATTGGGGGAGGGAGGGCAGGGCAGGGAGAGAGTTCAGAATCCTGACAGCTTGGTGGATGAAGCTGTCTTTGCCCTGAAGTTCCTCAGTCTCCTTCCTGATGGCAGCAGACTGAAGAGGCAGTTGGATGGGTGGGTGGGATCACCTGCAATGCAGAGGGGATTGCGGGTGAGGCGGGTGTGGTACATGTCCTGCAGGGAGGGGAGAGAGACACCCATGATTCTCTCAGCTGCTCTCACCACTCGATATAGCTTTTTTCGGCAGGACACGGTGCAGGTGCAATACCACACAGTGATGCAGCTGGTGAGGATGCTCTCTATGGTCTTTATGGTCTCTACAGAGCTGTTATACAGAGCTGTTATACTGTTATAGCGAGTTCAATCTCAAGTCAAAGTGCATCCAAGGAACAGTTTTTAGGGAGTAATATGTTTTCTCTTCAGTGGGGCCCTTCTGCCAAGCAAGAGGCATTAAGCTGAAATGAGTGCATTGGCTTTGGTGATATCCTACGGCTCTTATTCTGATTCACACACTCGCTAGTAGCAGCTAGCTACTTTCGCCTAAACCTTCACACAGGAGAGGGCGAGGAGAGACCCAGAGCAGTGGACACACAGACTCGCTGCCGGGGCCTGGGCAGTCACTGCTGCTGCCATGACCCGGGGGCACTCACTCTATCAGCCTCTGTCTGGTCATTTCTGGGTGGAAAAATGTCACCTGGGCTTAGTGCGCAGGGCGCTTAAAGGTACAGTGTGTAGGATTCGTGGCGCATAGGTGGATAATGGCTATTGCACTTCCTGTTTTAGCTACGGGAGACCTCGAGGGTCACCTGGGTGCGCCGTAACACGGACAGCTCGCGTACCCGCGCACGAACGCATGAAGCGCACCCGGCGCTGTGCGAGTCCTCGCCAACAACTACGGTATAAATAAAACGTGGTCCCGTTCACTGTTTTTTTTTTCTTTTCGCCTGAAAGCACACATTCCCGATCGTGTACCATGACAATCTACACATCAAATGAAACCTTACAGTCTCCTCTTTTTGACTATGCAATTAATTTCCCGGCACAACAATCACTCCCCAAGGACATGGGGCTTTTATACGGAAAAGCACAAAAGGAGGTTTGTTACTTAGCTTACCTTTGAAGGCTCTGGACAGGTCAAACTCAGTATTTCACCATAAGCTTGGTCTCAATCTGTCTGTAAGGATCCAGCGAATAAAATCCAGTAAAACAATTTAGTCCAAAACACGTGTTAGATCCATTACGACGTGTGATCCAGCAACATGCTTGTCGTTGTTTACCCAAAACCACGAGCCTTGCCGAAGGCGAAGGCGGAGCCCAAATGTCCTTCTGCGGCTCTCGTAATCAAAATGGCTGCCTCTATATGGGGACGATCCTCCTTTTATGCAGGTATATCTAAGTCCAACAGAATACTTTGATTTCATGATGGAAGTGAAAAGTCTTGGAAAACACTGTATTTTTGAATGGGTATCTTCAATTTCTGTAATTAACGGGTAAAAATCTTACACACTGTCCCTTTAAGTCTACCCAGTGCTAATATGGACTGGTCATAACTTTCAGATTTAAGCAGGAAGTAGGATTAAGATTAGTTTTACAACCAGCTGGTCCACTCGGCTCCTGAACCTTTTGTCGCAGACCTGACTGGACCGGGACTTCTACCAGTTCCCAAAAAATTATACCACCATCCACCACTGCTATTAACCTGTATAGTATAGTATGAATAGTATATATCATGTATAGTATAGCGCTATTGCAATGGTTGCAATGGTTATATAACATTAAGATGTTATTGGTCATTTAATATATCTATTTTGCATTTATTTAAATTCAGGTGTATTATTGTAAAATAAAATAAAAATAAATAAAATAAAAAATGGGAAAACATGAATTGTTACTGTGTGCATGGTCATCTCTTCAGAGATCTGACCTGTAACTTGGTCTCATGATGGCATCTGCTTGTCTCCATGGGGATAGATTTTAGGTAGATAGTTAAATACCATACTGTGGAACATTCCAGGCAAAGCATCTCCATAGAGACCATTAGGAGGAAAAGTTACATAATGTTCCTTTAATGCATTTGTGTACAAAGTGCTTTACTACACATGGTTAATCCGTGATTGATGAAGTATAGGTCAGTTTTAGATGCACCACAATACACAGTGCCTAAATAAATACTCTTTTCGTTATCTGTATGTTATGGCAACAGTATTCACAATGGCACTTTGAACAGTCTAACCCTTTTGTCCTGTAATCTTAGTGCTCTGGCAATAAGCAGAGACACATAAACACATCAGTCTGTTCTCAGGTGGTGGGGTTCACATGGAGCCCTAAGACTAAATCATCTATCATGTTGTCGTACAAGAGGCGGACAAAAAGATCAGCACATAGAAGCAGCCAGCGATGGCCCAATACAACTGTGCAGAACATCCAATCTCCACAGACCTGCCTTTATTGCCTGTCTCGGCCCAATAATGACGTTAGGACTGTGGGCTGCTGTGCTCCATCCTCCCCAGTCTGACTTTGGCTTTCGGGAGGAGGTGGTGTTGGACAAACTGCATCAGTGTTCTTCAGAGCAGGTTAAAGTCTACATTGTTCTGGAAATACAGTGTGGAAGACATGAAGTGGTTTGAGTGCACGTTTTCATCAAGGAGAACCGCAGATCACTTATTCCTAAGCTTTTTATGTTGCTTGCTGTTGTACTATACACAATGGCCTATGGATGGTTTAGGAAGGATCTTAACTAGTGTCTAAACACAAATTGTTCATTCATAAATCATCAACACTTTAAAATAATGAAGAGATCAGTGATCATCTGGACATCTTAGTAACTACTTCATTATCCATAACTCCTTAATAAACCCTAACTCCTAACCCTAACCCCTTAATTAAGTAGTTACAAAGCCAGAATAATTTTAATAAACTTTGTTCATTTCATTTTTTTTCATGTAATCCTTTATTTTGAACACAATAGACAAAAGAAAAAAAAATACATACATGACATATATAACATTATGTAATCATGTACGTTCAAAAAAGCGTGGGAAGAAGTCTTAGCAACTTATTTAATTCCACCCTTTTGTTATACATTTCTTTACAGGATTTGTTCATGCTTTGTTAATGCTAATTAAGGGGTAGGGTAAATTAAAGTGGTACCCAAACCAATATGTTTCATTTAATGGCAAACTGGGTAGGAGAACTATATATGATATAGTTCAAACTATATTGCAAAAAGTAATAGCAACAGTACCATCACCAGTAGTTGTAGTACTTATTGATGTCGTAATACAGTAGAATTAACAAGAGATTAGCTAGTTCTTCATAACGGTCTTGAGATAATGACAGAGGGAGAATGCCAAAGACTTATACTGTTGATTACACCTTAACACAATGATTTAGTAATTATATTTTTATAATAATACCATACTTTTTTATTATATATGAGACCTGATGTGGTGCCCTTTATTCTCTTGTATGGACCCACTGTGTGTGTGTACTGCCTCTAAGGTGCAGCTCTGGTGGGGATTCGTAATGACCCGTGCTTTCAGTGAGCGCTCTGCATGTCCTTGATCAAAGTTCAGATTTAGTATGCAAATGAATGCAGCTCCACTCGCACTGATCATCTCTTTGTATTACTCCTATTGTCCTCTCAAAGGCACACCACTAAATAAAAACATCACAAACTGTTCCCATTCAGTCACAAGCAAATCCTGAACTAGTTTTTAAAAGAACTTATCATGACTACACGCAAATATATTAAAGGTGATAAAAGGAGAAGTTCAATTTGTCAACTGGACAAAGTTTGTTTGGTTGAAAACGTTTCGCCGCTCATCCGAGAGGCTTCGTCAGCTCTGGCCCTCATGCTGGTTAGACCCTGTTTATATCTAGCTGCAAGGGAGGAGCTAACTACCCTGAACAAAGCTCTGAACCTATCCCAGCTACTCTCTTTTGTTTTACGAATTCCTCTGGCGTCTTGTATTAGCATATCTATAAGCCCTAGGCGGCGCTCACTACACTGAAATAGCTCTGAAACTATCAACTAATCTGTCTCTTTGTATTTCAAATTTCTCTGGCGTCCAATTCCCTATTCAAGACAACAACCCTCTCCATCCCTCTGCAATGGCTTGTCTGTCCTAATGATTCTTTGTTTGAGAATGGAATTATAGATGGGAGACAAGTTATGTCTAACTCCCCCATTTCTGTTTAACGACGGATTCTCTTTTTTGACAAAAATAGCCTCTTTAACTCCCCTCTCAAACCAGTTATTTTCCCTGGCTAAGATCTGAACCTCACTGTCCTCAAATGAATGGCCCGTGGCTTCTAGGTGAAGATGTACGGCAGACTGAGGTCCACTCTGGCACGCCCGCCTGTGTTGGTACATCCTCTTGTGAAGTGGCTGCTTGGTTTCCCCAAAATTTCCCCAACAGTGAGGTTCAGATCTTAGCCAGGGAAAAGAACTGGTTTGAGAGGGGAGTTAAAGAGGCTATTTTTGTCAAAAAAGAGAATCCGTCGTTAAACAGAAATGGGGGAGTTAGACATAACTTGTCTCCCATCTATAATTCCATTCTCAAACAAAGAATCATTAGGACAGACAAGCCATTGCAGAGGGGTGGAGAGGGTCGTTGTCTTGAATAGGGAATTGGACGCCAGAGAAATTTGAAATACAAAGAGACAGATTAGGTGATAGTTTCAGAGCTATTTCAGTGTAGTGAGCGCCGCCTATGGCTTATAGATATGCTAATACAAGACGCCAGAGGAATTCGTAAAACAAAAGAGAGTAGCGGGGATAGGTTCAGAGCTTTGTTTAGGGTAGTTAGCTCCTCCCTTGCAGCTAGATATAAACAGGGTCTAACCAGCATGAGGGCCAGAGCTGACGAAGCCTCTCGCATGAGCGGCGAAACGTTTTCAACCAAACAAACTTTGTCCATTTGACAAATTGAACTTCTCCTTTTATCATGGATTCTACCTGGACGACTGAGGGACTTTTCACGCATATTAAAGGTGCACAATGTCACTTTCTTACAGTGGGTCCACCACTGCAGTTACCTGGTATATTATATGGCATGAAAATAAATAAAAACACTACAGGTTCACAGTTACACAAGTTAAAGGAATAGTAACATTATTTACAATCTGAACCTTATTTTGGTAATAAAACAAAGTGAGTAACTCACCCATAGCAGTTTAGTGTCATTTGGAGCATGTCCAGAGAATTTGTAGTTTAACGTAACGTTAGTGCTCGGGGCATATGGTTGCAGTCACCAAATAACACAAACTTTAACACTTTTCAAATCACAGAAGCTTGATGTGTCAGTCTATAGTTTCGCTGGACTCAAAAGTGGCCTGAAACCCGATACCCAGCTATAGTTTCATTATGTCATTACGTCATCATGACTATATAGGCTTATAACAAACCAGTTCAATCAAACAAACAATAATTGTGTGTTGGCTACTTACTTAACTGAAAGTTGCCCGTGTGGTCCGGCAGGCTTTGGCTGGCTCCTCCAATTCAACTTCGGAACACGAAAAAATGTTTAAACACCACTAGGTACTGTGTTTTCATAGATGGGCCATCGTTCTTCTCTGGTGTGCTCCTCCTCAAACTGTCTCCACTTCCTTCTTTGTAATACCTCCTCATCCGTATACTCAAAACGATAGGGACGGCCATCATACTCAAATCTCTCCGAATCTTCAGCCATGTCTCACTTGCAACTGAAAAGTTCAGAGCGTTGTTTATCTGCGAAGCAGCTGTGAATGCGCACATGCGCGCTGTCCTCGATGATGATGTAATCTAACGAAACTATAGCTGGGTATCGGGTTTCAGGCCGCTTTTGAGTCCAGCGAAACTATAGACTGACACATCGAGCTTATGTGATTTGCAAAGTGCTAAAGTTTGTGTTATTTGGTGACTGCAACCATATGCCCCGAGCACTCACATTACAGATATCGCTAAACTAGAAATTCTCCAGACATGCTCCAAATGACACCAAAGTACAATGGGTGAGTACATGACATTGTTTTATTAACGAAATAAGGTTCAGATTGTAAAAACGTTACTATTCCTTTAAGGTTAAGGTACACTTTATTGTCCACGTAGGGAAATTTGTCCTCTGCATTTGACCCATCCTTCAATCCCAAAAGAGTAGTGAGCACCACACAGCTGCTCTTGGGGACCCATCTCGGTGGCCTTGTTGCTAGACTTGGTCATGACTTCCTTAGTTACCCCTGGTGTGTGTTTTGATTTGATCTTAATTATCTGTAATCGGTATTTAAATACTCTTATCTAATTACCACTATAACTATAACCACAATGTGCCTAATTAGCACACAATAGAAAAGACTGTTAAAAAAGTTGTTAAAAAGGTTGTCTAAAAAGTTGTGAAAAAGTGATCATCATGACTAGACAACTATAAACAATAATCATAGTCATATTTTGATCATCATTATCGTTGTCTGGATTATACAGTCTCTAAAACAAATCTGAAAATATCTTTTTATGATAAAGACATTGTGAAATCAATATTTTTTTCTGATTTTCCTCCTAACACATTATTCGTAAACACTCTCTATTTAAAAGTCTCCGTATTTCAACCTTTATTTGGTTGATAAAGTATTTAATGTCTGTTAGGGTGGCAACTAGTCGATATAATAGTCACTTGACTGATTTGATTGTGAAGTCCACATACACAGTTAAACCATAGCAGAGTGCCACTCCAGGGCTTTATGTGTAAACACAACAAGCACATAATGCACTATTTTTCTCACCCCATTTGACATATTTTGAGCAATGTTTAAACAAAGTCCCTCGAACAGTAATTAACCTGTGTGTGTGCGTGTGTGTGTGTGTGTGTGTGTGTGTGTGTCTGTGGTATTTTTAGTCCTGCTTTATGCTCTTGATTAAACTAGTGTTATTGGTGTCACTGCGGAGGTGGTGGAGTGGACTAAAGGTGTGTCACTTCATGTTCCTGTGGCCAAACAACACAAAATAAATGATGCAATTACTTAAAGCCAGCACAGCTCCCTCCCCCAAAGAACAGATTTAACATGTTGTACCAAGCCTCTTCAGGGATCATTCTACTGTACACATACAGATATACCTGTGGTCACACCTGGGTTCAACAGTTACCTTTGTGAACTGTCACGTCCCCCTGAGCAACACAAAGGACATAATGAGGTAATAAATATAAAGTACATTATAGCTCCCAGCTGGACAGTAGACATACCATTGTGTTTATGTGTAAGTACAGGATGAGAACATAATTAGTCCAGGTTAGAATTATAAAGCACTTTTCAGTCTTATGTAGTGTTGTCTTTGGACTGGACTGTATTTAACATTTAGTTCTATAAGCCACAGCACTCAAGGGCACAAAACTGTGAAATAAGACACTATGGCAACAACACCAGGTCAAAGTGCACTATGGGATATTTCTAGAGGAGAGCAGGTCTGTTTGTCTCGATGGACATGATGCGTTGCCTAGATTGTTACACCCAATGGTCTTAAACCTATATATCTTCAATTTATTCTGATACAGGTGTTTTTATTGCTTAAAAATACCCAGCATCTCCAGACAAGCAGGTGGACACCCCCCTAAAAAGATACATATTGGACCGTTAAATGAATGGTCAGTTATGTGGAAGGGCATCTGGCAAATAATTTGCCAAATCACCATGTACTGTAACTGATGAAAAAGGGAGGCTGACTGAATGAAAAATTTTAAATGGTGGAAACTGATATATAATGAAGAACACACACACAGAACTGAATCATAATATGTGACATTTTTTTAATGACATTTTGTAGCTTTAAAGGGACAGTGTGTAAGATTTGTACCTGTTAATTACTGAAATTGAAGATACCCATTCAAAAATACATTGTTTTCCAAGCCTTTTCACTTCCATCATGAAATCAAAGTATTCTTTTGGACTTAGATATAGTCACATAAAAGGGGGATCTTCCCCATATAGAGGCAGCCATTTTGAATACGAGAGCCGCAGAAGGACATTTGGGCTCATCCTTCGCCGAGGCTCCTGCTAGCAGCTGCTCAGACGCGCTGCATGTGGGAGAGAAGGAGCGAAGGAGAGAAGGGGAAGGGGAGGGGGGAAGGGGGGAGCCTCGTCTAAACAAGCATGCTGCTGTATCACACTCGTAATGGATATAAGACGTATTTTGGACTAAATTGTTTTACTGGATTTTATTCGCTGGATCCTTACGGACAGATTGAGGCCAAGTTTATGGTGAAATACAGAGTTTGACCTGTGCAGAGCCTTCAAAGGTAAGCTAAGTAACAAACCTCGTTTTGTGCTTTTCTGTATAAAAGCCCCATGTGCTCGGGGAGTGATTGTTTTGCAGGGAAATGAATTGCATAGTCAAAAAGAGGAGACTGTAAGGTTTCATTTGATGTGTAGATTGTCATGAATCATGATCGGGATTGTGTGTTTTCATGCGAAAAAAAAAAAAAAAAAGTGAACGGGGAACCGCGTTTTATGTATACAGCGGCGCGCGGTTCGTGCGCGGGTACGCGAGCTGTTGGCGCTACGGCGCGCCCGGGTGACCCTCGAGGTCTGCCGTAGCCAAAAGAGGAAGTGGAATAGCTACTAACCACCTATGCGCCACGAATCCTACACACTGTAGCTTTAAATGATTTTAAGAGTGATTATCCCCTATGAATTCAATGTATAGCCTAGGCACAAGGAGATAAATGCATTTTAATAACACTGATAAAATTCAAATCAACTTAAGAATCCAATGAGAAAATGCACCATATATGTCCTGCGCCTGACCCAGCTCTCTCTCCTTCCAATTACATTATCCCTCACTCATCTCCTTCCTACAAACTATGTTGTCTTTAACTAGTGATATATGTCAACTCTTTTTGATCCAGCCGTATGTCCTTGACCCTTCACAGGATGCATTTAGTGTGATGTGCTCCAGACCAGATGCCGCGCACTGAGAAAACACTCCGTGAGCAAAACTATTCCAACACTGAAGGGTCAACTAAAAAATTACAGCTGTGGCCATGACTGTGAGAAAACCACTAATATTTAAGAGCTAATTCTGATCTATGTTATAATGTTGTTTCCTCATCATAAAAAACACCAGGAGTTGTGTTTTGTTTCATTCACACATGTTTAACACACAAATGCTGCATATTTAGGCAGTATTCTTCTCTCAAACTGAAAACACTCCACCTCGACATGTCATGTGGTAATACAGGAAGTGCTCCACTGCGTTTTTTAACTCTAACACGTTCAGTAGAATTGGCAATCTCTACTGAACTAAAAAGGTGTAGCTGTTAACTGGAAAACTACCACTTGATGACATCACAAGGTAGAACAGAGCATTTTGAGCTTTGGAGATAAAGAAAGACTAATAATAAAGGGTTACTCAAACATGAATGAAACAAAACACAACTCTGGGTATGTTTTTGAGGAGGTAACTGCAATATAGCATGGCTTAAAGCGCACAAGAGTCAAATTTGCATAATACAGGACCTGTAAAGGAGTGAGGCAAGATTGTGTTTTGACTTTTGTATGCAAGAAGGTGCGTGTGCTGTGAGTGTATGGCGAGAGGCGGGAGGGTCAGTGACAAGCCATCAGAAGATGACAGTAATTGTGGAAAGCCAGGTTTTAGTGTGATTCGGTGAAAGCATAGATGTAAATGCAGGTGTAATTGCAGACAGCACTGATGACCTTGGGAGAATGTGTGGAGGTGATTGTAAATAACCATATAGAAAATAAAAGGGTGAAGCCTTAATATCTAAGCCTTCAATATCTAAGTGTGAAGGAGTAGCCTGGGGGTAAACAAATATACAGTACTTTGTACCAGCCTCAAGCCTGGATAAATGAAGTTGTATCACAAAACGCAAACATTTTAATAAGTTCATTTGGAAATGACTACATACAATAGTTTTGTGATACTAAGAAAACAAACCAAAACAGAACAGAAAATACTTTAAAATTACATATATTTAAAAATATTTGTAACTTATTAACTTTTCCCAGAGTGATGTTTGAACAAGATTTGCCTTATTTACACAACTAATTAAAACTGCTATTTTGAGTGAATCAAACAAGTCGGTAAATTCTTTTGCAAATCCCAGCTGTTAGCCCAAAACAAATCCCAAATAAATATTAATCTTCCAATCAGATTTCTATGTTAGTCAGCAAGCATCACAATTCACAATTATTAACAAAAAAATGAAATGGTCACAATTTATTTTTTAAATATTTTGGATGAACGCATACCTGCAGCTCCAGCTTTTCATTTATTTGACTATACTTCTCGTATACTAGTATTACCCTGCCTTTGGTCTATATGCCCTTGTGTGTTTCTGCAGAGGTGCCCTGGGACAGATCTCCGTATAGCTTGACTCCAAAACAGCCTGTCTTTGGAGGTCTAGTTTGTTGTATTGTCCCAGCAGGAGGGCTGATGGGAGTCAAGCGGGGTCAGGCCAAACGCACACATCTGACAGACGGATGGAGCCTGGCACAGCCCACAGATTGTCGGTTCAATAACAGTGAGCACTTTGCAGAGGACAACTTTAATCAAGCATGCCTGCACTGTTGGCTTTCAAGGAGGAGATGTCACAGTTAGAATAGTGAAGTGAAAGATGTTATGAATATATGAACATAAAAGAATATGATATAACTTTAATATTTAAGAAAACCATAAGCTATGCTGGGGCACTTTCTGTGACTACTAATGAAAATCTGAAGAAAACTTTACAATTTAACATGAAGGTTAAATTGTAAAACTTATAGTGAAAAGGAGGCCATTATCAGAAATCCTTGCAGTGTGCCACTTTATGTAGATGTTAACTTTTAGTGTTTGGGGATGTATTGAGGCCATTGTGCGTATGGCGTGTGTGTGAATGTGCGTGCGTATGTGTGCTTGTGCCGTGCGTGTCTTGTTGTGATGTCCCGCCCCTGGAGAGTGTGAGAGCAGTTTATGTGAGCGGCTGGTGGCAGATGTGAGCAGCTGGGCTCTGCAGAAGGGTTCCTCGCAGAGGCCTTACAGGTGTAGTAATGAGCAGGTTTTTAAAATCCTCCCTCTGCCTGGCTCCTAATCAGCCTTGGGGCTATTTTTACCAACCCCTCCGGGCCCCTCGGGCTCCTCCACATTGAGATGCTCCAAGAGGGCACGTTGTTCTCAAAGAAGAGCACATCCGACTGCTGCGGCACACACTTAAACATGCAAATGTCTACACGGCCTCGCAATCAGCGCACACACATCTGATGTGGAGCCACAGGCAAGGGCCTACAGTCGCCCTCTCCCTCTGCAATAGGACGCTGCTATAGTTTAAAGGCAAGGATTTCACTTTGTCTCTGGGGTTTTTTGACTAAATGCACAAAGACAAAACTGTGGGATTTTTGATTGAATAAGCCATTTCCAAGTAAAAGATGTTCATTTTTATGAGTCGAACTGTGTCCACATGGGGATTTGGGTCGATTTGACCTACAGTGTTAAAATACCTTTGTATAAAAAAAGACAGATCTGACAGAACTTACATTTAAGTTTGATACAAACTGTTTGCATGAGCTCTGCATGTTTTGTACATTGTTGACAAAGGAGATTTGTGCTGTTTTGAGAAAATATTAGATAATCCCTGTTATTTATGACTGTGGGGAAACTCTTTTCTGAATCTAGTCTGTCTAACATGTGCCAATTATACTATTTCCTTCATGGTCTGAAAGTGAAGAAGTAAATTACATTTGACATACAATACTTAAAAGGGAAAAGTGCACAACCTTGCCTTGTCTTTTACATTAAATACCAAAAAATCTATTTTATTCATGTCATAAGCATTTATTGAACAGTGATTACAACAGCACCACTGACCCCTCTGATCAGTCGATTAGTTAATTTCTAACTCTGACTTTGTTCATGTGTTTCTAATTAAAGTATGTGCACAGCAGATATTTTCACAGATATTTAGAATTTTACAATGTCACTTCAGAACACCTTTTATGTTTTATGTTTACCAACCATCACAACTGTCTGAAAATGTAACCACTGCACTTTTTTTTTTAAACTTCCGTCACTTTTAAAACAGCAAAATCTTTTGTGTCCCCTGCTCTCCAGTTCCCGCCCACACTCATTTTGATTGACAGGATGCAAGGTCAATGGCATCCTCAGAGCATGATCCAGGATGTCAACATGAACACACAGACGTGCACACATGCCTCCAGCTGGGAAAATCACTATCCTGTCACCTCCAGAAAAAATATGGAAACATCTAGCCTGTCTGTCGCCATGGCAACGATTAACATTTAGCCTGGCTGAGCTTCTGGTCGTTTCAAGTTTTTTCTCTTTATTTTTTTTTCTCCTATGTGCTGATAAGCTTTAGGGACTTCATACTGATTGCTTTTTAAACATGTCGCGTTAGAAGGGAGTTTTAGTGGTCTTGGCACCGTCCCCTGGTTAGTACTCATGCTTATTACTTGTATATTGGCGAGATAATTCCTTCCAAAATGTTTTGCTTCCCATCTGTCTGTCGATCTGGCGGCAAGGGAGTGCCAATTGTTTGACGCACACTCTTCTTGCATTCTTAAAAAGTGGAACTGACGAACAATTTTGGAAATGGACTTATTATTTGAATTTAGTGAGTGTGAGAGGAGTGTCAGTTGCTACGTTTACATGACAGCTTAAATTCCGATTAAAAGCAATTTAATTCCAAATAAAAATTAATTCCACTTTAAAAAGACCATGTAAACACTTAATTCCTAATGAAAATGATTATTCTGAATTAACTTAATTCTAAATTAAGTGGATAGTTTATTCCGATTTTAAGCCGAATTAATTTATTCCTCGATCATGTTTTTTTAATAAGTTCACTGGAAAAACAATGAATAATGAAAAGAATGGATGGCAGAAAACATAAAAACACTAACCAACCCGAGATGACAAAAAAGCCAGTAGCAGCTGATTGTTGCGTTTTCTTCCGGTAGATGCAACTACGTTTGTGTCCCTATCCAATCAGAACCCTTCCTGACCCCCAGACGTTGAGTGGAATTAAATAAAGCTGATTTAAAGGGTTTTCCGTGCAAACCTCAATTCAGAATTATTATTCCCATGTAAACTCAAAGGAGAATAATTTAACTAACAATTTAACTATTTATTTTAATTTGGAATTTAAAAACATCATATAAACAAGGCCACTGTGAGTTTATGAATTTATGTTCATTTTTTAAGCAACATCTATATTCAGCTTTCCAAACATTCAGACAACACACAATAGACTGTGTATGGTTTTCTATACCATATCATATTACAGAAAAGCATGTACCAGTCGATATCACCACTATGAACCAAATTGTAGGTTGAAGTTAATGAAAAAGCGAACACTTTGTTCACATTTCGGAATCAGGTCTGTCATTACACAGAGAGCCCATAGCCATCAGCACAAATTCCTCGATGACTGGAACAGAAATAGCATATTAATCCACTCATTCATCGTCCAATGATGAAGTGGCTCTGGAAATGTGCCCCCACAGCTGATGGAGGCTCCCACCACAAGCCCAAGGCAATAGTTGCTCTGATACTTCACCAGCTCCTACCAAAACATGCACCTTCCATAAAGCAAGGGACAGGTCTTCAGTGCCTGCAGTGATGGACACCTACTCAGCTCCAGAGTTATTGGGTGAATATCTATTTAAAGGTCCCATGGCATAAAATTTTCACTTTCTGAGGTTTTTGAACATTAATGTGAGCTCCCCCCATGGCTCAAAGTTGCAAAATGTGTAAACTGAGCATTTGTGGCCCTTTTCTGCGTTTGAAAAAAAGACAGCCCAAACGGGCGATTCTGAACAAGGGAACTTTCTGACGTCACATTCAGGGAAAGGTTTCCACCCCCCGTCTGGATGTCTACCCACCGTCTCTGGAAATCACGCCCAGAGAATTTGGACCACAAACAAGCTACGCAATGCGAGATGTGTTTTTTTATTTGAACACACGTGAGAGTGTTTCCAGGCTCAGATGTCCTTTTTCTGAGCCTCCGAACCTCTGAAACAGCAGTGGTTTAATTTTATTTTCTGTGGAAATAGTGTTTTTTTAATGGAAATCGTCTCATATCTTCCTCTGCGCTTAAACGCGGAAGTGGGGCCTGCGCACATCGCACCGCTAATCCAGGAAAAAGCGGCGTATTTGGCCACACCCCCACCCGCTGCACTGGCCCGTCTCTGTCCTCCTCATTTGCATTCAAGCAACAATGCCCAGAATAAAGCGTTTCAGAGACATATTTAGCCTCATGAAGACAGTCAGTCATATCTCATGCACTGAGTGTTGATTTTGAAGAAGGATTCATTTACAGTATTAGGGAACCATTAAGGTGCCATATAAAAGCATCAAGAAGTACCATGTCATGGGATCTTTAAGGAAGTATAACGCAATTGAACATTACATGATAGACTGCAAAATGTCAAAGCTGCACTGTACTGTACTTTGTTGAAAGAAGTGACTTTATTGATCTCACACAGGAGAAATTCTTCTCTGCATTTAACCCATCCTGTTATTAGGAGCAGTGGGCAGCACATTACTGCGCCCGGGGACCATCTCCATGATCTTCTTGCCTCCGACCTAAGTTGGAGGATTTTACCTATGGTGCATGTTTTGGGTTGATGGGGGAAACCGGTGTGCCCGGAAGAAACCCACCCAGACATGGGGAGAACATGCAAACTCTGCACAGAAAGGCTCGGGCGACCCGGGGATCAAACCCAGACCATGCATGCAAACTCCACACAGAACACACACGGATAGACCTGGGCGACCCGGGGATTGAACCCGGAACCTTCTTGCTGTGAAGGGGGGTTCACCACCTGCTTATCTTTATGGAAATGTACTTGATTACCACAGTATGACATTAACCATATCCAACTTTCAATTACAAGTTTCCATTGCAAAAAAATAAAAACATACATTCCAGCTTGCCTCTCCACAGAACTGACTGGTGTCACTGCTTGCCTCCATGGATATAAATAAGTCTTGCGGAGGTTTCAGCCAAGCAGTAATATTTTATCGGAGACAACCAGATGACGGGCTCTCCACAAGAAAAGTTACATAGTGCATCTTTAATAAAGCTAATACACATTATTGAGTAGAGAAGTTTAGCTTCTCATCACCTTTGTGTCTCAGTCAAAGATCTCAGTGCAGTTTAACAGGATTACTGGTGTCAACTTTTTGCACAGGATAGACAAGTGTAAACTTTTTGCAGAGGACCTTGACTCTCTCTCTCTCACACACACAAGTTTTCAGAGTGTTGCACAGCAGCTGTCCATCAAACTGGGCTTTTAGACATCTTTCTCATGTCCTACAGCAGAGATCACGCTGATGGCACAGGCGCGTGTGCTTTCGTGCACGTATTTGCATTCTGTCATGTCACGCTTAAGTCAAAAGTGACACTCCTTAATCTGAATGCTATGCAAAAATGTTGGCAAGTATATGAGCAAATATGAATTTTCTAAACACAACACTTCAAAAATTCAATAGCCTGCAGGAGCAGAGGCACACAAGCTTTTGCACTCGGGGAATGCTCTCGTCTACATATCAGTTTTGTGTGAGAAATAATACACACACTTTTCACCTGTAACTCAATTTGTGTAATTTTTGGTGATTTGTAGTTATATAAAATACTTGAGAAAATACTGAAAGGATGCCTTGTGGGCTGCTCATTACCCGAGGGGTTGTGAGTATGATTCTAACTATTCTAACTATGTGTGTACGTGAGTTGGGCATTAAACCAAGACAACATGTGGGTGGCTTCATGAAACTTTTTTACATGTTAAACACAAATGTCACACTTTACTTCTCCACTGTCAATTAGCCTCAATGTTGCGTGGCGTAGGCAAGAAACTAGGTTCAAGGATGAGTCTGTCCTATTCACATACGCACGGCGGAGAAGGCAATTATTTCCTGTTTTAGCGAGTGTAAGAATGTTCTGCTAATTATCTAAACGCGAGAGAAAAGCTGCATATACTCAACAACAATTTGCACCGTTGAGTACCTAAGCTAATTATGCTAAGACTTGCCATTGAAAGAAAAGTTTGTGTTTTTCAGATATCCATTTACCCAAGCCACTTTGATGTAGCACCTTAACTTGAAAAGAGTTTTGGTGCAGCTGTGATGGCAACTTTTTACTATGAATAAAAAGAACATGAAGCACATAGAGTGGCGTGCATCTCCTGTGGATTCAAATGTACTCTCTAAAGGTTTGGCTTTTAAGATATCATGAGAGCAAGATAACATTTACTTAAGTAATTTTATGCCAAAGTACCACACTGACAATGAAACACTGATTTGACTAAGTGTGCAGTGGTGAGAAACAGTTTGTACACGTCATATTATAAAACGCAAATCTTAAATGCATAATCTGAACAAACTCTTCACTTCAGAAAGATCCTGAAGTGATATACTTTGGAAATAAAATAATATTTGAAAAGGTGCTGTATAAAATTGTAGATGGTTAGGTAACGCAAATGGCATGAGCTGGCAAGGCAGCCTCATTCACCCAGTAACCAAGGATGGATACCTTGAGCAAGACACTTCACCTTGCATATCTGAGCGAGAATATCTTACTGCCATCCAAAGAGGACTGAACAAATGGCATGAACAGAAGAAATGCATTTGTCGTATTTAATTGTGAAGCATCGCACAACTGACATCGTTAACAATCTGGAATGTCTAATCCTGCCAATTTGTTAGCTGAGCTAGCGCAGCAAACATCCTAAGATAGCCCAATTTAAAAATAACTGCACATTGTCATAAAACACTTTTGCAATAAGGTACCTGTCAGTTATAAAACACCAAACTGATTCACTTGGGATGTAAATCAGAGAGGACATACTGTAGTTGTCTTTATATTCCCTGAGTGAACTAGGGTATGAATAGGACCATTAACATCAGTGACCTGTGGCAAGCTTATGGCAAGGATAATAGTAAGAACAAAATGTAACCAGGGAGCTATATAACAGAGATGGTAGGGAAAGTCAGAGTGCAGATGTAGCTTAAAGCAGTTCTCTCAGTCCCCAGTCTCTTTCAGCTTTTCGAGACCTCCTGTTTTTGAAGGAGATGAGGTCACACACACACACGCCTGTTCAAATGATCTGGGAGCCACTGGAAAGGCCTGGTGTGGTTTTGCGTTGAGGTTTTCTACAATTTCCTTCAAGCAGAATTTGGAAGCTGAGAAGCGACTCTGGGCATCATCAGCAGTCACGGGCAGATTCAAACTGATTGTGCGTTTCATTAGTTGGCAGCAGTGTGTGGGAAGTTTAAGTTGTACACTAAGAAAAAAAAATACTATTACAGTCTCAGTTCTTTTCTTTTGAGTTTTCCATTTACCACGGGCACAGCTAAGCATCTCTCTCATGTGGTATGTACAGCACCCATTATAACAAGATGGCTGGCAGTTTGATCCAATAGCTGCTGTGCTCTTGGGCAAGACACTTCAACCCGCTTTGCCTGTGCGAGTGAGTGGACATGCAGATTGGCATGTTTATGTTTATATCAACGGTCTCAGGGCAGAGGTGGTGAAAGAAGTACCTTAAGTATCTTACCCCCACTGGGTGTTTGTCAAGGTTGTGCAGTGTAAAATTGATTTGGCTGGTCTAGCTTGAGGGAGCAAGAAGAAAATGAGGGATTCGGACCACTAACTTTCCATAATGGGACAATTATTGTGCCTCCTACTCTCCCAAGCTAATTGTTCTTCCTTGTTTACATTTATATTTAGAATTGCATAGATTCATATTAGTTGAGTTTAGGAAATTATCAGCAGTTATTTAAAGGTACAACATGTAACTTTTAGGTTTAGGGTCCGTCACCTGTTTGTTTTTATGAATATGTCACTGCTCTGCCTGGAATGTTCCGCAATATGACAATAAACGACTCTACCTTATATTTATTCAATTGCAGGTGATATTACTGCTCAAAAATACCTACAAGAAACAGGCATTCTGACTGAGAGCGGGGTTGCCTCTCCGCAGATCTGACCTCTAACTTGGTCTCCATGAAGATAGAAAGGTTTAATACCATACTGTGAAACTTTCCAGACAAAGCAATAACATCTCCACAGAGAAAAGCATTTGATGGACCCTCCACCAGGAAAGTTACACAATGCAGGCTTGGGGTTGATGCAAACAGAAAATGCCTGTGGCTACGTTATGAAATACTATTACAGTTGAAGTGATGAATCTGTTTCCAGCCAGGTCGGATGCATTTATATTTCATATATTACTGCCTGTTAGAATATGCATGGTCATCCATTTACATCACCATCACAGAGTTTTACATTAGGAGAATATAGAGGAGACAATGCAGCAGATTTATGATCACACTTCATTTTTCAGTGTGATGAGATTTCGCCTTTCACTGAATAGATAGTGATTTTTAAAATGCAAATGCAAGGTCAGTGTTCTCATAAAACTCAACATTTAAATAGCAAAAAAAAAAAAAAAAAAACATATATCAGGGGCAAGATTTTCAAAACAGATGAAGGAGGCAGGAGGAAAAGCATTTCCCATGAAAGACGGCACTTAAAAAGATCAGGGCACATGTAATGGTGTGAGTGTGGGCGTATGCTGTACATTGGCAAAGAAATTGGCAGAAATATAAAGCATGAATATTAGCGAGATATTTAAGAGAAATGGGCTGAGGTGTTTCTGACATTTACCAATTACACACACACATACATGCACACGCACACGCACACACACGCACACACACACACACACACACACACACAGATTTGAAGCATCATCGTTCTCAATCAATCTCATCTGGCTCACAGTTATGACATTATAATAAAGTGACTGGTTCTTTGCAGGTGTCGCTGGAAATTCTGAGCTCCCGATTCCTCTTTATTGTTTCACTACAGAAACGCTGGGAAAGAGGATTCTTGTTTTCTTGTTACTGAAGGTGCATTGTGTAACTTTTCTGGTGGAGGGCCCATCCATGGAGATGTTATTGCTTTGTCTGGAATGTTACACAGTATGGTATGTCTTCATGGAGACCAAACTAGACCAAGTAACAGGTCCGATCTGTGGAGGGGCAACTCCCACGCAGTCAGAATGATTTTTTTTGAGCAATAGAAACACCTGTAACTGAGTAAATGTTAAAGTAGAGCTGTTTAATGTCGTAGGCAGAGCAGTGACATAGAAACAAGCATGTGACCCCCTTTTAAACTAACTTTCAGCACATATTCCATTGTGTAAATTATAAACAGTACCTCTAGAGTGTTTAAATTGTGTTAAGATGGTGGTTCAGCAGACGCACTGGCTTTGTCTCAATTTGGACCAGACCAGAGACCAAAGACCAGATTAAAGACTAGAAAAGACCAGAGAAAAGAGAACAGACTAGAGACCAGGCCAGAGATCACACTAGTGACCATTGACCAGAGATTGGACCAAAAACCAGAGACCAGACAAGAGACCAGACATCAAAAACTAAAAAATAGAAACCACACACCGAAGAATGGATGCCAGACCAGAGACTCAACCTGAGACTATAGACCAGAGACTAAAGACCAGAGACCAGGCCACAAATTAGGGAATCAGAGCGATTTAACTTTCCAAGAATAACAACCAGAAATCAGCTCCCGGAGTGTCAGCAACAAATGTACAGTTGAATGGGCGTATAAAAGTGGTGACTTTGAGAGAGGAAGAGTAGAGGATGGAGGTCTGCACTCAAAGCTCTTTTTTCCAGCCAACACTGGCGCTCAGCAGTGGACTAATAGGCAGCGAGAGCCCTTGTCTCCTGTCTCATAGCTGCCTGGAGGGGCCGTATTGATAATATCCTGTGCAGTGAGGCTCAATTCATCCCCTGGGGTGCTCTGTGGATGAAGTCCCAGGATGATCTTTTGGGGGCACTGGAAGAAGTACAGATCTCAGCAATGGAGTCAGGTACATACAGACACATTCTTGCCCATTCCGCATTCCTTCCCACACCTCATTTATTCCCATTTTTACAGAAAGAGAGATGGAGAGAGCAAGAGGGAGAGGTGATCACAGCCAAGAAGATGTATGAGCAAACGGACGGATGGAGTGATTGCTATAAAAGAGGAGTGTTGAGAATGACAGGTGCTGGCAATGTCCCCCGCTCTCCAACGTCATCAGAAGTGCTAATCCAGCCAGACCACCTCTCACACCTCTTGTTAGAGGCCAGATGGGAAGGAGAAGTGACTACCCGCTGTACCTCTTCCAGCTAACATTAATACCTCCACCCTGCACTAGCCATTTGTTACACACACTCCAGACACACTCAGGGGGCGCCCAGGGGTGCTGAGTGATGGCCATATGCAGAACTGCGCTCATCTGTAACCCCCCGTGGCTGTGACAAAATGCACTCGGCTTCTGTGGCGGATGGGAAACCAAGGTTAACATTTGGGGAGGAATACAGCAGGAGCAGTGACAGTGGAGGTAGGGTCAGCGCTATTACAGGCTTGAATGGATACCAAGAGCTTTGTGGTAAATCTGCAGACTGTATATATAAATGGTCATAACTTACCCGGTAGCCGCCGCGTTCCAGGAAGTGAGCATGGAGGCACTTCCAGCTTCATCAAGTCTGGCTCCAATTGACTTTACATTGAAAAATCATTGTAACTGCTGCTGTGATCCTCATCTACGTGATCCTGGTGTTTTAATTTTGCAGTTTTGTCCATTAATAAATTCTTATTCCTAATATGAAAAGCGGCCCTTTCCTCATATAACTGCTAGCCTTGTGAGCTTGATTTGACTGGAGCCAAACACTTTTGGTGATGTAACACTCCCTTAGTCCACTTCTTTACACAGTCTATGGGTAAATCCAACAGAAAAGGTGAGGTAGAGAGATAATGTATCATGTCATCATGCTGCATTTCCTGATTGGTGGATGACCTAACTCAACTGAAAGGACAAGAAAATATTGATCTGTTTAATTTTTATGTAATATTTGGGATTGTAATCTCATATGCTTCAATAAGGGAAATAACAAAGTAAACAAAGAATAAATTAACACAGTAGGCTAAAGCCTTAGCTTAAGATCTGGAGATGGGCTTTTCTTTAACCTCTTCTTCTTCATTATATATATATATATATATATATATACAGTGGTACCTCACCTTACGAAATTAATTCGTTCCAGAAGTGGTTTCGTAATGTGAATTTTTCGTAAGTTGAGTAGCTATTTCAATGGAAAAGGCCTGATCCGTTCCAAGGTTGTTTTTTTATAGTGTAACTTTTTTTTATAGTGTAACATTTGTGTTCTGCGTCCTGTTTGGAATAAACCAGGTCTAGACCAGAACTAAACCAGGTCTAAACCTGGACTGGACCTGGACTAAACCAGGATTATCCCGGGACATGGCAGTGCCGTTGGAGGAGCGCGTTGCTCGTGTCTCCGCGCTCCTTGCGCATTCCGTGCTAGAGCTAAGATGCCGAGAAAGACACTCTTTCAGCGGGAATAAGAGCGGGGCGGGCTCTGGTTCTATGTGACTTCCAGAGCCGGGGGGCTGACACTGTGAGCTAACAGGCCGAGAAAGGTGCTCTATCGGCGGGCAAGACCGCGAGGCCTCGCTCGGGGCGGGCTCTGGTTCTATGTGACTTCCAGGTCTAGACCAGAACTAAACCAGGTCTAGACCAGGTCTAAACCAGGACCGGATCAGATCCAGACCCGGACCAAACCGGGACCAGACTAGGATTAAATCACCCTGTGCTCGGGCCGAGCCACGCGGGCCCGCGGCCCCGAGGGGGAGGCATGGCCCGCGCCCGCGCCCGCAGTCCCGGTGTACTCACGCCCTTGCGCCGTGTCGATGTCGCATTTTGATCCTTCGATGTCGGCTCTTCCTATCATTGTGAAGCAGAATTCACCAAGCGTTGGATTGTTCACTCACTAATAGGGAACGTGAGCGGGGTTTAGACCGTCGTGAGACAGGTGAGTTTTACCATACTGATGATGTGTTGTTATTGTAATCCTGTGTCTCTGCTCCCCTCGCGCGTTCGGCGCTATATTGAGCCGTGTCTACCCCCACGCTTCTCTATCAACACATTCCCCATTGAAAATCTATGAAAGTTCGAGTGCTCAAACAAGAGAGAAATGCGAGAAAAGCCCAACTCCAGTCTGAGAAAAACGTAGAATGTGTGTGGTGAGGCATTTACAGCCCTAAAACATGTAGAACAATTGCAAAATACAAAGTTGTCCTACCTCGCGGACCTCTCCCATGGACCGGGCCACCTGTGTGTGTTGATAAAGTGTACGTTTCGTGGCGCGCATCTGAGCGCGCATTAATTGAATTTTTGAGATTTCGCGTTTCGTAACTTGAATTCTTTCGTATCTAGAGACCAAAATTTGACGTGAAGGCGTTTCGTAACTTGGATTTTTCGTATGTAGGGTCTTTCGTAAGGTGAGGTACCACTGTGTGTATATATATATATATATATATATATATATATATATATATATATATATATATATATATATATATATATATATATATATATATATATATATATTTTTTTTTTTGTGAGTGAAAGAAAGAGGAGGTGGGTAAATACATAACCCAGGTAAACAGAATTTGAACAACTCCAAATAAAGCCTACCATGTTAATTCAAGGCAAGGACTCATAGGTCTAATGCAGCGTCGTAAGTGGTGGCCCTGAGACGATAAGAAGTGGCTTGTTCGTACAGCCTTTGGTTTGATGATAAATTAATTCTTTTGTGACGATTGAAAGACATTAAGACTGAAGTTAAACAAGCACATTGCCTTGAGTTACCATCAGGAGAGGAGGGTTTATAAAAAAAAAAACAATTGAGGCTGAACTTGGAGATTGGATTTTGTGGTTTGGATGTTGTTAAAAACATCATAAAAGTCCAGAAAAAAGATAATGAATGAAGTGGAATTCAACAAGATATTTTGCAGGGTCAAGATGGAGCACTTGTTGTTGTTACCTTTTAACTTTTGTTCAGGAGAGATTGGCAATTTCAGGACTGAAATTGTCCAAATGATTCTAACGAAGGTGTGTGGAGTCTAAAAACGCAGTGGCGCACTTCCTGTATTCAGGGCTCTCAAGTTTTGAAGTTCGGTCGGAGTGAGATTTCCGGGGGGGGGGGGGTGTTGCCAACCGGCCCGATTGCCTTCACCCTTGATGCTGTAGTGAATTTTTTTAGCCCTTTTTTGTATGTGGGAAGCGATTTTTTAACTATTTGACTCAAACCTGAATTGAATTAGATGCATATTTGAGTGATATGAACACAGGGAAAATAAATAATTATCAGCAATTTATTTTTAATACAAAATAACAAAATGAACAGAATAAAATAAATATCTGTCCTGCTTAACTTAATGCTGTATAAATTAATACAAACAGGGATGAAAGTGACCAGTGATGGAAAAGGCTGAAAGTCACCGAAAAGCTAGGGGGGTTCGGGGGCATGCCCCGCCCGTAAAATTTTTGAACTGTAGATGCTCTGAGATGCAATCTGGGGTCATTTCAGCCACTTTGCACTACCTTCTCACAAAATGTGACTTGCACTGGATGGAATCAGCTCCGGATGCATAGTCTGGACAGTAGCTGCTGACAGCCTCAAGCACATTTCTAAATGATCATCAGTCATGGTGGAACAGTACTTGGACTTAATGATCTTCATGTGGGAAAAGGCTGACTCACATAAATAAGTTTTTATAAATCTATCTCCATTTTATCTGATAAATGTAAATTTTAATCTTAAAATAAGCTCAAGCAAACTGTACCGCACTTAAACACTCTGTGCCCCGTTTTTGGACCCTCACCCACAGTTTGAGAACCCCCCCCCCCCCTTTTTTTTTTTTAACCTGTTTTTTCAACTTCCTACCTGGAGTCACATTCTCTTACTGGTTTTGCAGTGGTATTTACCTCTGCACATTTACCAAATGCACTGTCACTCTTCCTCGCATATAGCGTACACAGGCTCCTCCTGTGTGAAAAGGAGGACGTGAAGTGAAGGTACACGCTGTAGCGAACATGCTGCGCGCGTGCCGCGGCTCCAGACGCGCAGGCTGCAGTGCGAAGCTCCGGGGGGCGAGTGAGGTTTTTTTTACGCTGAAAACGGCGCGGTGCATAACTAACTCTTCTGAGCCACACAGACCGATTTCCTGGGCACAGAAGTGCTGTTTGCTGCGCTTGAATTGCGTAACTAAATTTCAGCGTGAGAAATACCACGTGTGGCGTGTGAGCGTGTGACCATGTTGAATTGCGTGTGTCACACTCTCAAAGCGTGAGACTTGAGAGCCCTGCTGTATTACTACTTGACATCACAAGTTGGAACACTGTGTTTGAGAAAATGTGGGCCCTTTAAAGGTGAAGAAAATCATATTTAAAAAAAATACTATGAAAACTGTGAACTGTGTACTTTTTGAGTACAATTTTATAGGTGTATGGAACAATCAATGCTGCCCAGAATTTAGCCATACCACTTTCAGCTATACAAATTTAAAACTTCTGCACTGAATTTTCCATCTAACTCCCTCCACATCTTAACTGCATTATAACAAGATGCGCCTCAAAATGTCAAAATGTCTAATTGGGCTCTGCAGGCATCAGTGACTGATTGATTACATCGTGCTCCACTTTAAGGTAATTAATCAAAACAGTGGGCGCATTGTGAAAAAGTTAAGGCAGGCATCTCAACCTGGCAACACTCTCTAACTCCACTACCTTGCCACATCAAATATGGCAAGACAGTAAATAAACAAATTAGCTGACTACAAATGGTGCTGTTTGTTGTAATGGGATATTTAGTTGTCATTAAAATATATTGCGCTGAAACTATTGGATTAGCCAGCACTGGCAAAGGCAAACTGAAGCGCATCCAGCTAGTATTTGTTTGTTGGTTTACAGGCAGGACCCCCACTGAGAGCAAAGATGCTGTAAACGAGACAGCGCACAGAATGTATCGCGATGAGTGTCAGAAAACATGTCCCTGAGAGAATAGACAAAAACATACAAACACGAATCAATGTCAAGGCACGAGCAGCACAAGGTAAGAACAGTGCTACACAAGTGGGACAATGGTGGCACTTTCTAATGTACTTGTTGATAATACAAGAACATTCTTTAAAAAAGGATGCTAAAAAGTTATTGTTATTGTTGAATAATATGGGTTTTCATGTTACTGTAGAAGGAGATGCATTTTGCTTCTTCTAAGGCTATAGGTTTTGCAAAATGTTATGTTAAATACATTTTGAGACATTAATCCTTGTTTCTGTGTAGATGCTGTACACCTGCTGTCTCACTCTTGATTCACTTTTGTTAGTTTCGGTCAAAATATGTTTTTTCACTGTTGATTACTCTTATGGGAGCAGTTGCTTAACTTATATAAGAGGAGCAGAATGGGTTGTCTTCTTCAGAAGGTAATAAAGAAAGTGAAGATAGAATGAGGGAGTCTTCTTAAAAACATTTTCAGACTATTTTCAATAACTTGTAAATCCGGGTGAGTTTATTTTTACATTGATTTGGTAAGTGTTATTTAGAACATATTTCTTCAGGCTCAGTATAGCCCTTCTGACAAGACAAATGATATTGCTTCAGATAACTTGTTAATAGTATACCGTTTTTTGTAAAATACAGTAGTTCACTGTTAGGTTGACAACTCATTTTTGTATTTTCAAGTAGCCTAAACATACTTTGACTTTTGCAGGGCCCTAAGAGCCATTATTCAGAGAATGGGCCAAGGACATAGGTAATCTCAGCACACACATCCTTTCACACACTGAGGTACAGGGCCAATATTTGTCTGATAAGAAAGGTCACTTTTGTCATTTGAAAGCCCACACACCACTACAGGGCCCAATTTGAAAGCTCCCACGGACAGGGAAAGGAGGCCATCAGTGACTTTGGACACCTCATTCAACCATCATAAATACAGAACAAATCACACTGTCTCTATGCCATTTCAAATAGTGGATTAAGGTCTGTTTTCGAAGCCAGGGCATGTGTATTTGAACTAGAGCACTCGTGTCTGCGTCCTTATCTCATCTCAACCATCCACTACTCACACAGCTCCCAGAGAGGCCAGCTTAGGGCATCCAAAAATGGGTCATGTGGGTCTTGGTTTAAAAAATATATATAGATAGAAATAAAAGGAGTGGATGGTAAGCAGGTAAGGGAGTGTGGGATAGAGCACTGTGAAGAGTGGAAAAGGTCAGAACACAGTGGTGCTTGCAGCAGGACAGTGAACATCAAGTACAGGAAAATGCATTAAAAATAACTAACAGAAATGAAGGACCAGATGAAGTATTAAGCCAGGACTAACCCAGGAAATAATAGGACAAACAGAAAGGAAAGTAGATGTAAAAAAGAAAGAAAGAAAATAGTGAGACTGAACCAATCTGGACTAAATCAGAATAATCAAAACAACAGAACTGAAAAGTCTTTCTTTATCCAGACTCAGATAAATAAAAATATAACTTTGACTTTATGCTATTTTATTATGGAATCAAACAACCTAGTAACTCACAATATTTGTCGAGAATGACAGAAAGAGTATCTTAAGTGGCATTTTGCTGCATAGCAAGAAGCTGAATTTTAGTGTTTTTATTTTCTTAAAAAAGGTTAAGCAGCATTTTTGAACATTTGTGTATGACCCTGGGCATGAAGTAAAACACTTTGAGCAGGTATAGGGGGTAGGTGAAAACAGAAAGATTATTCCAACATGAATTAATGATTTAAAATACAATGTTTTGGTGAGCTAATAATGAGGAACAACCATTATAACATATTTGAGCCCCCATGACACAAGTACATCAAGGCCGGTTGCGTCAAGCGACATGAGGCTGTCCTCCTGTGGACCCATCACCCGCGGGAGGATCCATGGGGGCCGGTGCGCCGTGATTTAGGCAGCGGATCTGTCTGGACCTTTGCCCCCGTGACCCGAAATATGGACAAAGCGGAAGGAAATGGATGGATGAATGGCATTATACTGTAACATAAAAGTTAAAGTTGATTTTGTATAATGTCTCCTTTAATTCAAATCTAACTCAAGTCCAACTGATGCATATTCAAATTCAAACCAACTGAACATGGATACTTATTCCCTAAACTATAAGGAATACCACTGTTCCACCAGAGGAACCATCGTAGGACATCGTGGAGACAGTTTGTTCACTGCACTGTCAGGGCCTGGGCTGTGGACATATACAGCCTCCCTGTCCTGAGCTGAAGAATAGCTGGAGGTTAAGACTAAATCAAACCTGAGTCTAGTGCAGGAATCCTAACACAGTGTCCACACACAGGTATCTCGGGGTCAGGATTGGACAAGAACAAGCTGGCGGGCGAACACACTTATTCCAGGAGAGAGTGACAGGGGGTGACAGGGTGTCGCCTGTCCACGAGGGTGTGCTGAGAAATGTGATAGCGCTCAGATGCTGACCCCATACACAGTGCTGCAGTAATGGATATCAGGTAGACAGGATGTTTTTGCATTCAGCTCCAGTCCCTGCACTTAGTAAATCCAGTGTTTATAATTAGTTCCACTTGACTCTGCTTGTTTGTGTCATTGAATAAACTTAACTTGATAAAATCTCTGATAATTAATGGGAAGCAAAATGCAATGGTGACACCTGCAAGACACATTTTGAATAATAATGTTAGTTTTTTAAATAATTGTATCCTAACAAAAAAAATGTTGAAAATGACAACCCAAAATAACATTTGTTTTTAAAAAAGAGAAAAATGTGATTTGTTTAAACAGTTTATTGCTGTCAACCAAAATACCATCGACCAAATAAACTACTTTAAAAACCAATTATAAAATGAAGCAAATAAATATTTGGCATTAAAATAAAGTGTGTTTGTTCATATTAATATTTTAGTATGATAAATTATTTTTGCAATTGTAGTTTTTCTTGTTTATTCAATTGTAAAAAAAAAAATAAAAATAAAAAAAAATAAAAAGCTGCAACTTCTAAATAATACCGCATGTCTTTCTATTACTAACACTGCTCCTACGGTAGGTGATGAGGTCCAAGTTTATGATATATTCTGTTAATAATCACATGACGTTGACGTGCTTATTACTGGCACATCTTATAGCACACTGGCACTTGCACAGTTGTGTGGAGAGAGGGTGCAGCTGCTCATCTCAGGCAAATTTTCCTTGTTACAGTACAATACATTTGAGCTGATGAGCTGAATCATTCAAAGTGCCACACAAAAAACAAACACAACGCCCAGCGTCCAAACTCCAGGTAATAAACTTAAAGGTGCACTGTGTAACTTTCCTGATAGAGGGTTTGCACATTTTCTTGCTTTGCCTGGAATGTTCCACAGTATAGCATCAAAAATGACACTTTTTGCTTTTATTTTGTTTTAGGTTAGGGTTTACTCCACTCAAAAATACCTTAAAAACATGCATTCTTACTGAGCTTGGGCTTGCATTTCCATAGATTTGACTTGTAGCTAGGCCTGGTTGTCCCATTTTCTGGTTGACTGGTTGACGGCTTGCTCAAGTTCAATATGCTGAGGAATATTTTAGACAAAGAAATGTTGTCTTCATGTGGACAAGCAGGTGAATTTCCACAGGAAAAGTTACACAGTGCACCTTTAAGAGTGTGTAAGAGTGCAGTGAGGACAAAAACGCCATACTTAATGACCACACAAAACTTCAAGTATATTGCAAATGCAGCTCCTCTGTCTAACTACAACTAAACTCTTCTATACATGCAGACAGTACAGTGATGTGCACCCAGTCAGTGGCAAACTGTGTATAGGACCAATGTACCCTCAGACACTTAGGGAGCACCGCTAAGAGGTGCTCAATTTGGCATACTACATGGTGGTAAAACATGGTCAATTTGCAGTAAAACATTTCTGGGCATGTATCTTCTTTGAGGCAAAAAAGTAAAATGACAGTTTCAACATAATTATAAACTCAGTGTACAAACATAATTACAAGCCAGCAAAAATAAGCTTTTTGTCATCATTTGCAAAATAGTGAAAAGTTTTCAATCCACACCTGTTTTGCATCCAGTGAAAACACCTTAAAAAATAAATAATAAATATCCTTGCATTGCTTAGTATCTTGTTATTCTTCACTTTTACAGTACCAAGACAAGAAGAAGGACTATACACTTAAAAATCAACAAGAAGAGATAGCAGCCAAACCCACAAAGTCTGGAGTTACCAAGGAGAAGAGGTGAGGACAAAGGTAGTTTGCTGGTTTAAGAAAGGGCAGGCAGCAACCAAAAAATAAATCAAATTATAAATAAATAAAATAAAACGCAAGTCAACATTATCTTGCCCACTGATGTTCCTCCATAAAAGATTTGGTGGAAAGTCCGGAGCTCTTTTTAAGTTGGCCCCATGTTCACGTACGTTTACTGCTGTTTGTGACGGTATCGGACGGAAATTGAGGTCAAATGTCACTGCATCAGGAGCCAAAGTGTAACCATGGCTATCTTAGAAGTGTCCCATCCTGGCAGCGAGGAGACTGCGAGAGCGCGGGGCAGTGGCCGACGCTGAAATGTGGCCATAGCTGGATGAAGGCCACTTGAACAGGGAGGTGACTGGCAGCAGATACCTGGGCAGACGGACAACAGCCAGGGAGGGATGGAGAGGATTATAGGAGAGGGCAGAAATAATGAGAGGATTAGATATGCAGGTCATTCTATAGAGGTCAGGCCATGGCCGTGTTCACAGCCAAATATCACTCACTTAGACCATTTATTTTGTTTGCACATATCAGCTAAGTTAGGGTTCAAACTTTAGAGCATCTATAAAAGCTCCTATAAATGACACTTTAAGTGCTGTTATAATATTGTTACCTCATCATAAACATACCTGGAGTTGTGTTTTGCTTCACTCACACACGTTTGAGTTATTACTCAAAGCTCAAAATGCCATGTTCCAGCTTGTGATGTCATGAAGTGGTAGTTTCCAAGTTAACAGCTATCTTGTAGCTTTTGTTTAGTAGACATTTGAAATTCCAGGTCTGAAATTATCCAAATGATTCCAGTGAAGGTGTATGGAGTTTAAAACACAGTGGAGTGCTTCCTGTATTACCACAAAAAGGTAACTCAAAAGGTCAGGGAGTGTTTTCTGTCTGAGCGAAGAACACAGCCTAAATATCAGGTTGTGTGTGTTAAACATGAGACTGAAACAAAACACAACTCCAGGTATGTTTGTGATGTCGAAACAACATGTATATAACATTAATCAAAATAGCGTAATATGGGTCCTTTAACTTAAGATAGATAAAAACAACCAAAATTAAAATCAACAGTCAAGACAGTTCTTCATATTATGCATTTGAACATAAATAATTTAAATTTAAAAAGTACTTTGTGTGGATCTTTTTCAAGCCAGCAGCATCTAAATTAAGTCTTTGATGTTGTAATGTTCTTTTAGTTTGCAAAATGCGTGTAGTAATGAATGATCAATGCTCGCAATTATATAGTTGGCAATACATTTCAAATGATGTTGGCAGCGTGGACAGTTTTGCAGGATATTCATCAAAATATCTTGGACCATATGATTACTTCTTTGGGAAAAAAAAAAACTTATATGAGTATGATTATATGAAAAGTATTTTGTGTTTTAACTGTATTCATGGCAGATTTTCCACATCTTCTCTCATGCTGGGATACAGAGTGCAAAGTTCCTGCCAAAAAACAACCTTGAATACTTGGTAGAAGTAGTAGGTATATGCAACATCTATTTTCTGCGATTCAGAAACCTCTTATCTACGAAAAAGACACACTATGCTGAACTTTGGCCTTAAAGCTTTTAGTATCATGAACAAAGGATCCTCACCTATCATCCCACGGCACCGACGTCAGAACCTTTCTAAGACTTTCCTATGACACCTTCCACCGAGACAGAGCAGTGAGGCAGCTCCTGCTAACAGCGTTCCAGTACCTGAGAATGAGACCAGCGGCAGGTTCAGATAGAGTCCAGAGCAGCCGGGGCACTGCTCCTATTCTTATCTTATCTTAACTGGATAGAAATGATTGTCAGAGCAATGTCAGATGAGATGGTCAAATCCTGGTTACACTTAAAGTGCATACAATAGCTTTTCATGATTTTCTAATTTTGACTTGATTTGGTGGGGTAGTACCTGTGGAAAATATGTATCAGAATTTTATGCTGGTTTTGTGGCAGTTTGTGGAAAATAAAAAAAAATCCAGGAAGTAGCGCTGAGTTCTAAACTGAAATACCTCTATCTATATGTCATCAAGTTAGAAAATTCCTTAGAAAAACAGTTTATACTCAAGGAACCTTAAGGACCTTAAATAAACAAAATAGAGGAGTTGTCTAAACATAACTATGGGGCTCATCAATGACCACTCGCTCAGGTTCCGGAAATAAATTTTCCATGAATATTTCCCATAGACTTAAAGTTTCAGAATTACATCCATCCATCCATCCATCCATTTTCTTCCTCTTATCCGGGGCCGGGTCGCGGGGGCAACAGTCTAAGCAGGGACTCCCAGACTTCCCTCACCCCGGACACTTCCTCCAGCTCCTCCAGGGGGACCCCAAGGCGTTCCCACGCCAGCCGGGAGACATAGTCCCTTCAGCGGGTCCTGGGTCTTCCCCGGGGCCTCCTTCCGGTGGGACATGCCCGGAACACCTCCCGAGGGAGGCAACCAGGAGGCATCCGGAACAGATGCCCGAGCCACCTCAGCTGGCTCCTCTCAACGTGGAGAAGCAGCGGCTCTACTCCGAGCCCCTCCCGTGTGACTGAGCTCCTCACCCTATCTCTAAGGGTGCGCCCAGCCACTCTGCGGAGGAAACTAATTTCGGCCGCTTGTATCCGCGATCTCGTCCTTTCGGTCATTACCCAGAGCTCATGACCATGACCATGACCTTATGGATCCTCCTGCGGGTGGTGGGTCCACGGGAGGACGGCCCCACGTCGCTCCTACAGGGCTGAGCCCGGCCGGGCCCCATGGGGGAAGGCCCGGCCACCAGGCGCTCATTCGCGAGCACCCACCCAGGGTGGGGCTCCAGGGTGGGGCTCCAGGGTGGGGCCCCGGTGACGCCAATCCGGGCGACGTAACTGGCCTTGATCTCGTATTCGTCATAATGGGCTTTTGAACCGCTCTTGGTCTGACCCGCCCCCCAGGACCTGTTTGCCTTGGATGACCCTACCAGGGGCATAAAGCCCCCGACAACATAGCTCCCGGGATCATTCAGGCACTCAAACCCCTCCACCATGTTAAGGTGGCGGCTCAAGGAGGGGTCAGAATTACATTTCAAATAAAATTATAGATCTTGTGGTCATTAGTTAACACATAGCTGATTATCACAGATTACCCCAAGCTTTCAGACTTTTTATGAGAAAAATGACAATGAATGAAAATGGAAAATTTAGTGGATGCTTACTGTTGAGCTCCATTGTGTAATTTAGACAGGGTTTGGCCCTTGTTGCAAACCAAAGTTTAAAAGTTATAAAAAAAATATAATGATGTCAACTATGTTTATGTGAAGTGAGTAGTCTAACCTGTCATATGCACTTTAAGGTTAAGCCAGTGATGCTACAGACAAGTGGTAGTTTGTCTTCTTTCACACTGATAGAATGAACCTACAGCGTTGGCTTTGTACCAATCTCATCAATTTGTCGCATAAGATACACTACGTGACCTCCTCGCCATATCCGCACCAAGGATCTTTAGCTAATAGAAAACTACACGCAGTTAAAAGCGCGGCAATGGTCAAAAGAATACTCCCGGTGGAGGCGTTAAGATGTGACAATCTAATCAAAGGAAGAGCCAGTGGGGCTGAGGATTACACAGAGCAGAAATAATATCTTCTTTTAAGTAGCGCAGAGATAGCACACTTTTCCCTGACAGGTCTCTTTCCTTGTGAAATAGCTCTCGGACAAATTAGCCGAACAGATTCCTCCGAAGTCAGACAGAAAAAAGAGAAAGGAGAATAGAAAAAGACTGTCGCTAAGGGGGGTGCTTCTCCGCTTCTACGTTCAGATGTGGGAGAGTGAGGGATTCAAATTAACTTCATTTAGTCCAAACGGAGTGTCCTTGAAATAGCTTGGAAGAGAGGAGGTATCTTTGGGGTGTGTTCCCAAGACTGTCACTGGAATCAGACAGATAAAGATTTCTGGTACATTTGTAATGCTTAAAAATGCGCTTCATGGTTTTTGTAGTTGTGTTTAGGGAATAATAGAATACTCGTCAAAAATACAGAAAGACTATGTGGAGTTTATTGTGTAGAATTGTACAATCATATGCAGATTTTGGACTATTTTCTGACTTCCTTTTTTTTGAATAAGTTTGAGCATTTCTGTTTCCTTAAACGTGACTAGCACAAAGTCAAAAAAAAGGAAGTTAGAAGTAAGGCTGGGACAAAAAGATGTTTTTTCTTGTGTTGATCGATCACTCATTTTCAATGTAATTTTATGTTGCCTTATTAAAAACAAATACAATAGCTTTCAGTTTTAATTTCCTGAACATAAAGAAAAAATATTCAAATTTATGCCTTCAAAGTCTGAACTCTGCGCCAAACCACATTACTGACAGGATTTACTGAGGACTGGCTATAGACCTATCTTAGTTCATTTCTTGATTTAGAAATGACTAATTCTCAATCTTAATTACAATTCAATCAGTTAAACAGCCTTACCCAGAAGCATTTATTGTAATTTTTCTGTTTCTTTATATGATATGATTGTGATCATATCTCCGATCAACTAGTATATGACTTTACTCTCACTCACATTTTCATAGAAACTGCAAGCCAAGGAAAGGAAATGGCCATACAAATCCAAAGTAGAAAATCAAATATTGATCATTCGTCAGGGGCTGAGGCTGTATGTTCTGCAGCCCTGCTCTCTTATGCACTTTGAGAATATTCAGAACGTGCAGAAAGAAAGAATTGGTGGGAGCGACGACAAGTACAAGGGTAAAGCGAGTGTGCAAGAGAGTGAGGGAGGGAGGTTGCATCTCATGTCCAAGCTCTGCAGGCTATGTTTAATTGGCCTCTCATTCTGCATCTTCCAGGTTCATAAGCTTTTGATCATGGAGAAGATCTTAGCTATAGCGAGGCATGCTTGAGAGGGCAAAGGGGGGTAGGACAGTTCATGCATCTCTGCTTAGCTCCAATCCATCACTTCACAGGGAGACAGAACGTCTTACTCATCGCACGGGCCGATACCATGCAAACCTACAATCTGCTCTCTCAACATCAGTCAGAAGTACTCACTGGAGATGATCTGCCAAAGTCATTTAGAACAAGGGAAAATAAAATACGGACAAAAGAGACACTGCAACAATAGCTGACGCAATCATAAACTACAAGGCTCAGGAGGTATTCTGAAGGTGATCTGTTGAGACCACTTTTGGTTCACCACCTCAATTAACCCTAATTACAACCACACTTCTCCAGACTGATGAACGCTAATAGAATTTGAAACTTTTGTCATCATGGGAAAATTGTCTTTGGCCTGCGACAGTGATTCCAAGCTAAACGGGGAAGTCATTAGTAGGGCTATTAGGCTACATCTCATCTGCCCACACAGAACAGATGACTTTGGGCAGGTGAAGCTGTTGACACACCTGATCAGAACACTCGGGAAGGAGAAGGGCTCTTGAGAAGGACTGAGCAGGTGTCAATGACAATGGAGACTATGAAGAAGTCTGTGTGGAAATTCTGGATACTGAAAATATTTGAGCAAGAGTTATGCATGATTTTGTGGATCACAGACAAATTTAATAGTAAGTTAATATGAAACTGGTACTGAGACATAAAACTAAAGGCACTGTAGATTGCCTGATTTTTACTGTTTTAAAAATATGAAAAATATTTTTAAAGTGTGTAGCAGTCCAAGCATTTCTTTCCTAAGGCATTCTGAATATCCTAATAATTGTGACAAGTTTATAAGCTCTTTTCAGAATCTTCAGAGGCCAGACCTGAAGTTTTGTCATTACAGTGATGCTAATAACAACTAGCATGCTAATAGTGTTACCAGCATTACTTCCCATTTCATACGATAAAAACACTTAATAATTAGATGCAGACAGAACACAGCAATCTTAATTTGACCCTAGGCATTGCTTTTACAATATTTATGTATCGGGGCAAAAAAATTGTGTGTGTGTGTGTGTGTGTGTGTGTGGGGGGGGGGGGGGGGGGAGTGAACAATTTTTCCCGAAGAGCGGGGAGGGGGGGGGGGGGGCACTTGAATTGCGTGAGAAATGCCGTGAAATGACGTCGAATTGCGTGTGTCACACTCTCAAACTTAAACTACAAAGCAACTAATGAGAGTTATATAAATGAAGTTATTACCTGATGGTTCTCAGTTTGTTTTATCATCACCGTTTTGTCGTTCCTCGTGTTCAGTCGCTGTCCGTATCACTGACAGTGTAGTGCGTGCTTAGCAGCTGAAACTACACTCTACGGCCTGCCCACTCTACAGTCTGCCCAACAACAGAACAATCTATTTTCTGATTGGCTGAAAAGGGCGCGGCGCCTGATAACTGAGATTTTTTTCCGGGGAGCGGGGCGGGGAGGAGAGGGGGGGGGTGGTTTCGCTGAAAACGCGCGGTGCCTGCATAAACTGAGCCACACAGACCGATTTTCTGGGCACAAAAAAAAATAAATAAATAAATAAAAATAAAAAAATTCAGCGTGAGAAATGCCATGTGTGGCGTGTGAGTGTGAACACGTCGAATTGCGTGTGTCACACTCTCAATGCGTGAGACTTGAGAGCCCTGACTCAGTACCTTTAAAAGCACCATTTGAAAGCAGCTTTAATTTAATTTTTTATTTATGGATAGTAAAAAACTTGACTTTGTCATCAGTGTAATAGTGTAAACTGTGTTATTCTGGTACTAAAAGCATGTGTAGCATGTGTTTACATCGTGAAGAGAGAATGCGTGGGTTTGGGCAGCAGCAACACATGCAAAACCTGCAGTTATCCTCTCACACTCAGATACACGTTTAGGTCTTCATTTTAGGCTTGAACACCAATGAGGAAATACTCTTAATTGCTTCTCAGCGACTTGAAGTGGCATCAGGTTGTGGCAGTTTCCTGATGGAGAGAGGCTGAGCTCTCTCTAAAGCCACTCCAACCTAAAATGTGCTCGCTTAGGCAAGATGCTCTTGATAAGAAAGAGAACAGCGTGATAGACAGTTTGGCAGCAAGTGGCAATGCAAAGCAAGCTGGGTAAATGGTTGTAGAAAGAACAGACATAATGGTCTTACACTTCTCCTTCCCTTATCAGCTCTTCAAAAAATACATTTTAGTTCTGATTTATGGCACTACATACCCATGAAAATATAATAGAGGTGTAACATTAATAAATTGACATTAACAAGGGAAGGGAGAGCAGACCGTACCAGACTGTTGATGTGACAACAAAACAACCATTTCTGTGACAAGCCTTTGTTGCAGAGTGGGGTGCTAGAAGCAGCAAATGTAGGCAAAAGCAGTGAAAAAAGGGACAGTGGAAACAGCGGGTTTAGCAGAACTAAACCAAGCAGAGACCTGCGTCGAGAGGCGAAGAGACTGAGGAAGAGGTGGAAGCAGCAGCAACAACAGCAGCAGCAGCAGCGGAGTCATGGGCTGGTCCAGCAGCTAATGGTAAGCTTTTTACACACACATATTTAGACACAGGAAATATAAAGAGAGACACAGCAGCATGCTTAAAAGGAAAATATATCATAAATATGTATGTAGAAAAGCAGTATGTTTAATATTCTGCTCTGTTAATAGTGTTAATGGTAACATATAGTATAATATTGCCATAATGTTGAAGTCATTTGTCCATACATTCCAATTTGAAGTACATAACCCTCTAATTATTCTTAGCTATACATTAGAAATGATTTTGATACTCAGATAACTGTTTTATTTCCACTTGGCACATTATTTCACCTTTATAAACACACAGAGATGTAGGATTAGACAAACAAACAAAACAAAACAAAATGGTCATATACTGAAAATAGACTATACTATAATCATCGGGCCGTTTAACAGCAGAGGTTGTTCTACAGTAGGTGCAAAGTGATAGCCTGTTAAAAATGCGTATGAGTTATGAATCATGTAACACAAGGCCTGAGGAAAAAGGAGCTCTCTCTCTCTCTCTCATAAGGTCATTTGCAGCACAGCCTCATCTGGGCTCTAATTGAATTAAGCAGGCCTCGGGGGGCCCAGGCTAACCTGAGCACTAATCTGTGGGCCATTATTTCCTGTTAACGGCACGTTCCCTTGCCTCAGCCAGCCCTCTCCTGCCTGCCAGCCCACAGCATATGTGCTTTAAAAAGTTCACTCAATTGTAAGCCCTGGATCCTCTCCTTCAGGGAATGGGTCTGAAATAGAACAAGGCTGATTTGTGTTTGTTTGTTTTACTGAGGTTATGAGATGATAGCTCCAAGGTCCCAACAAGCAGACTTGTCACAGACTGCTGAATCTGAATTCATCTTTATAAATGTTAATTATATCTGTGTAGCCTTCTTTGTACAAGGTGTTTAAGTTCATTATGTCACTAAATGGGGTTTAAAAGCCAAGAGTAAGACTGAACTGCTATATACAGATAGTGTGTCATCTATGTAAGAATGTGTGTGTGTGTGTGTGTGTGTGTGTGTGTGTGTGTGTGTGCGTGTGTGCGTGCGTGTGTGCGTGTGTGTGTGCGTGCGTGTGTGTGTTAAGTATTAATTCTAATATTATCTCTTAGACTGGAATCATCTGAATCATCAATTTAAACCTAAATTCTAAGCTTTATTTAGTCCCACCATAATGTCATATTCATTGTTTTACTTATTAGTTTAAGCACCAGCCCTAGTCTCACCTGGTGTCATCCCATTCAGGGCTCAGTCCAGTCAGAGAGCCCCTGGACTCGGACACAAACTTGTAAACAACCAGCAGACAGTCTCTGCACAGCTGGACCAGCCGGCGGCAGCACTGCAACTCCTGAGGTGAGACCACCTCACTGCTCCTGCTGAAGACAGTCTCCCACGACGACCTAAGGAAACCATGTGCACAAATGAGTCACTATTTTTCCATGATTAATAAAAATGTAAATATAATTGGGAGAATGGGTAACATTATATAAATCCTATTATTATTCATCAATTCTTTTTATTTTTGTTCATTTATACAAAATTGTACTATCAATACATTGTTTTATGGAGAAAAAAGATGGAGATTATTAAGCCAGGTAGGGCATCTGGCACAATAACAATGAGCAAATGAAATGCAAGCGAAGAAGCAGGTGCGGTGTAGCCAACTGAAACAATAAAAAATATAGACAAAAATGTAGATCTGGTGCTATTACTAGTATGAAGGTTTAGTATGACCTTTGACCCTTCATGTTATCCTCAGAGTACCACACGATATACAGGAAGAAAGACAGACACATTGGGTAACCAGATAAGTACAGTTAACACTCCTTTACAACCTAAGACCTGGCCCTGACTGTGAAAGAGCAGCTTCAGCACAGACACTGAACCTCAGGGGGTGCTTTTGATGTCTACACCCTTTCACCACTTCAGTCTCAAGAAGTCTGTACATTCAAAGGGTTAAACTATGCATTCTTATCCTCTTTTTCCATGTAATTTTTCAAAGCCTGCTGAATGAATGAGCCACAATAGCCTTTGGGTTGTTTGATTGCTGTTAAGTACTTTTGACAAAATATCAAACAAGGAACACAGAGGAGTCGGGGCGAGACCTTGGATTAAGAGTATGTTTTTGAAGAGCTTCACTCTCGCTGTGCAACACCAGGACCCCCACTGGTTTCCTTCATGTCAGGTTAGCCTGCTGTATACATGTCTTTAACAAAACAGCCAGTTATGTCTGGGGCATTGTGCCAAGAAAGATAAAGGATTATCTTGTGCATAATACAGAATCACTCACACTAATTCACCCATAACCCATTATAATGGGCTAAAACTGTCAATAATAACGTGTTTTTCACCCACACACAACTAGGGTTGGGTAATAAAAATAAAATTCTCTGACCCCTAGGATGATACACTATTTTGGTAATCACCATATTGTGATTCACAAATTTTCTGTTTAATCAAGTTGACTGCAAAAAGAGAAACTTTTTCCTGCTCACTCCCCCTTCTGTCATGCTCTGTCATGCAGGTGGACTGACCAGTAACAGTGAAGAGTAAACTCTCTAACGACTTTGTTATCAAATATATGAATAATATTTATCTAGTGTGCAGGAACTGTGAGAAAATCTAAATTGTGTAATTGTTTATTGCCCATTCGTATGCAAACCGCTTGGCTATACTCTGACAACTGCAACAGTGGGAAACCTTTATGTGCTTATTTTTATTTAATTTATTAAGTGCCAATTGAGTGCCAGTAGAGGTGCAGGAAGTAGGAGATATGTTGACTTCTTCTTTAGTTACACCTTTAAGCCTTCTGTTGCAGAGGGATACACGACCCAACTGCAACTGGTCTGAAGCAACTTAATACAGAGGATACATTGTAGGGTCTCACCTTAAAGATAGACTAGATTAAAGACTGCTAGCATGTCAGCTGTCTGCTAAAGTATTGCTGTTTTTTTCTCTACATGTCTGGGGCAGTTTTAGCATGAAAGGAGCATGTCAAGAGCAAGTACACGCATCTCAAGTTGTCTCTCAGCATGCCTGGCTTTGAAGAAAGTCTAATCTATAAAACATGTGAAACAAAAGATGACAAAATAGCACTTTATTTTGTTGCGTTTTTTTTTTTTATAGAAGGATAATAGAAGAGGCTGCTGCTGTGGCTGACTCTGTGTCACATCTGTTACAGAAAGTGTGAAAAATATGAAAGGGATCGGAAAAACTTTATCTAACAAACCGAGAACTTCTGAGACCTTGTCCCTGCTCGACTCTGCTTTACCTAGTCTACTATAAAAAGACTATGGGAGAAGTGTTGGTGTGGTGAGAAGGGATGGCCTGAATTCTGCCTATTATTGTTGCCTGTGTATATCTAACATACATACATTATATATATATATATATATATATATATATATATATATATATATATATATATATATATAAACACACACACACATTACCAACATATTAAATATATATAATATATACTTTTTACCACTTTTAACAAATATTGGTAGGTATAGTATAGTAGTAGTAGTAGTATAGTATAGTAGTATAGTATAGTAGTAGTCTATTAAATTTTGTAGGAAAGTTTGACTTAACATATTATCCTGTGAATTATTGAATTATTGAATGATTATATGGACTTTTTTTTTATTAAAGATCCCATGACATGGTACTTCTTGATGCTTTTATATGGCTCCTTAATGGTTCCCTAATACTGTAAATGAATCCGTCTTCAAAATCAACACTCATGAGAAACAGAGATAAGCTGAGAAAGAGTAATTTTTCTCACTCAGAACACTCTATAATGGGCGTTGTTGCTTGAATGCAAATGAGAAAAAAGCTGGCCAATAGTAGAAGGTGGGGGCGTGGCTAAACGCTCCGCTGTCTTTCTGTGCGCTCTCTGATCCATTTCCTTGTTTTTGCACGGGGGGAGAGAGTTGAAGAGTTCCATTGAAAAATAAACACATTTCCACATAAAATAAAATTAAACCACTGCTGTTCAAAGATCCAGAGGCTCAGATAAAGGACTTCCGAGCCTAGAAACACTCGGACGTGCCTCCAGGCAAATAAAAAAACGCATTTTGCATTGTAGCGCATTCACAGTCCAAACTCTATGGGCGGGATATACAGGGACGCTGAGTGGAGACAGAGGGAGGGGCTGGAGCTGCATTTGCCGATCTGAGGTCAATAAGGTGCCTTGTCCGAACTCGCCCGTTTGAACACTGGTTTTGTGTAACGCAGAAAAGGACCACAAATGCTCAGTTTAGAAACCTCAGAAAGTGAAAATTTCATGCCATGGGACCTTTAAAGCATTTCCATTTGAACAAAGTACATGCAAATTCTGACCTGCCTGAACATTTACACCACACCACAGTAATGTCAGTGATGATCTGCAGGGGGAGGGCTTAGCTTAATGCAATGCAAATGAGGCAAGAAGGGCTAGAGTGAGGAAACTTTACGAGCTGTTTTCACACCTTAACAAAATCCCATGTGCATGCTTTCAAATGGCCACAACTTTTCAAGTGTTGTCAGATTTCCATGTGTAAGGTGTCACGAGGAAACAGGAGGGATGACCCAAAATGCAGGACTACTGTTTAAGTACTTTAATAATAAACAAAATCCAGAAAAGACCAAAATCCAAAAATCCAAAGACGCAAGACATGACTACTAATGACAAAACGTAACGAGACATTGACAATGGACCAACAAAGGGCAGAGGAGAACATGGGGTATAAATGCAGACAGACACAGGTGTAGCACATCAGGGCGGGGAAAACAATCAACAGATAGGAAGTAAAACTAAAACAAGCTGACCAGAAATGTCAAAATAAAACACTGAGGACACACCAAAGGAATAAAATACACAAAATATGAAATGACAGCCAAAAAAAACATGAACCATGACATAAGGCATCATTGGAGCTTAGAATCTATACTTTCAGAATCTGTGAATAACTCAAAACGCCTCCGGGACGACTTGTGGCTGGTTTTGCTGCGGTCGGTCACATATACTAAAATGGTAATGGTACTAGTGTTGCCTATGTACTAATCAATACTAAAACCAATAATAAAACTAGTATTGCAGCTAGATACTCATTTGATTATTAGTGAAAAATAAAACAAAATTTGACTTGATATAGTTTTATAATGGTCTTGATCTATACTGAATGAGTATTTAATCATGATAACATGACAGAAAGGACTATTAATTTGTTTATTCTATTGGCTAAAAAGTTTTTGTTTTTTTGTTTTTTTATCATTTGTGGCATCAAAATTGGGGTCAAGGAATAAGCCTTTTCCTTGGTATTGAAATCAAGTTTGAAATGTTAGTATTGTGACAGCACTAAATGGCCCTCCACAGTGTGACCTACCCTGTGTGGGAGAAACAGTTCCACAGCCCCTGGCCGTGGCTCCAGAGCAGCCGGTTAAAGACGCGGGTGAAGAGCCTGTAAAGATGAAGGTTCTCCACCTCTGGTTCTCTCCAGATCCGCTGCAGTGCGGAGCGGACATTTGTACGGACTATATCTAGCACCTGGGTGGAAAAATGACAAAAAAGGAAATCAAAAGGCATATTCACAAAAAGAAATAATATATGCATGAAGTGGCATTTATACCTGCTGTTAAATTAGTCATTTGTCTTTATCTAAAATCCTTCCTTTTAAAGTTCACAATCAGAAAAGCAAATGCAATTTCATCAACGCTATCACACAAGAAAGTTAGAGTGCATACATTTTCTGTGTGTGTCTGTGTGTGTGACAGCATATAAAGCATCAGGGCAGACAGTGGAAGCATAGGCAGGCTAATTGCTTCTCTACAACAGTGTTTGAGAGATGGTGTCAGAGGCTCCTGGCGATCTGAAGACACCTGCACCTGTCTTCTATCACCCCTCCTCATACCTTCAGCTCTTCTCTTGCTATCCTCCTCTCCTCAAAGCGCACCATTGTGGCTCTTTTGACGCGAAATCTTCGCTGCTCATTACTGACATGCCCATCGCGCTCGTGTGAGGCATGGCAAAGTGGAAGCAGAGGTTTTCCCCAACAGCTACGTGTGTGGTTCTGATAGACAAGTAAACACACACACACATATTATGTTTTGGTATGGTAATCAGATAGCAGAGCAGCGTTCCTGACCTATGCCTGCTGCTCATTAAGCTGCTCCACTCCAAATAAGATGAGGATGGGCCCACAACACGGCCCGAGCGCAGTTGTGCACGGAGCAGAAGCTGAGGGATCACATCATTACTGACACGCCTACCGGATGCCATGTTTTTTATGTCTTGTCCCGGCTTGTATTTTGTTTACAGCCTATTTGGTGTGTGTACCACTGTCTGACATGCTAATGATCTCGGCACTTTTTCAGTCGATCTCAGATGATTGATATGGGAATTATTCATGTCGTAGAATGTGTCTCTAAAACTGAGCCAAAAAAGGTAGGGGCAGAGATATTTGAACAATTCAAAAGAGTATATTGTGTTGCTATGAGGATTTCAGTGTTAAGAAATGCTAGCAACAGTATGAGCACATGCTTATGGATGGTTGTAATGTGCACTGCATATTCTGAAAGCCTTCGATCAGAAATAGACTTGTCAAAAACTCAATACCCAGATACTAATTGATGCCAGTACTAGTATTTAAACTGGTTATTAATTATATCAATACTAAATAATATGGACAAAGTTGGATGCTCCTAATCTATCTTTTAAAACAATTACTTTTTGTTGCCATTGACAACATTCTGTTATAAAATACAGTTTTAGAATATATATTATCATTAACAAAAAATGTAACAAAATTGGAATTGAGTCTTTGGGTATGATTTTGTTTTTATTGTCTAAACATACCCATTGTACAAATTTGTTCACTTCATCTGTGAGCAGTCAAAAAGTTATGCTTGATAAATGTAGAATGTTGGAACCAGTGGTGTATATATATACTCAACAAAAATATAAACGCAACACTTTTGTTTTTGCTCCCATTTTTCCTGAGATGGACCCAAAGATCCAAAATTCACTCCAGATACACAACACTACCCTTTCTCTCAAACATTGTTCACAAATCTGTCCAAATGTGTGACAGCGAGCACCTCTGCCCCACCGAGACAATCCACCCCACCTCACAGGTGCGCCACATCAAGATGCCGATCCGGCATCATGACCAGTGCACAGGTGCGCCCCAGACTGCCCACAATAAAAGGCCACCCCGAAATGTGCATTTTTTTTTTTTTTGCTTTATTGGGGGTCTGGGGACTCAGAACCAGTCAGTATCTGGTGTGGCCACCATTTGCCTCATGCAGTGCAACACATCTTCTTCACATAGAGTTTATCAGATTGTCAATTGTGGCCTGTGGAATGTTGGTCCACACCTCTTCAAATGCTGTTATGGACGAAGAACACAGGTGCATTTTATTGATGGCGTTTTGAATGCACAGAGATACCGTGATGAGATCCTGAGGCCCATTGTTGTGCCATACATCCATGAACATCACCTCATGTTTCAGCAAGATAATGCACGGCCCCATGTTGCAAGGATCTGTACACAATTCTTGGAAGCTGAAAATGTCCCAGTTCTTGCATGGCCAGCATACTCACCGGACATGTCACCCATTGAGCATGTTTGGGATGTGCTTGACCAGCGTATACGACAGCATGTACCAGCTCCCACTAATATCCAGCAACTTCGCACAGCCATTTTATTGCGGGCAGTCTGGGGCGCACCTGTGCACTGGTCATGATGTCGGATCGGCATCTTGATCTGGCGCACCTGTGAGGTGGGGTGGATTGTCTCGGCGGGGCAGAGGTGCTCGCTGTCACACATTTGGACAGATTTGTGAACAATGTTTGAGAGAAATGGTAGTGTTGTGTATCTGGAGTGAATTTTGGATCTTTGGGTCCATCTCATGAAAAATGGGAGCAAAAACAAAAGTGTTGCGTTTATATTTTTGTTGAGTATATATGTATGTGTGTATATACAATATAACACTTACCTTTCGTTGTTTGGTTGAGTCCAACTTCACTAACCAATAGGAGGCCACCTTTGGTTTATGGTATTTCCAGTTGTCAAGTATCTGCAAAATAAAGAGGAATGGTTCAATCAAAAAGCAAGGACTAAAATGGCTAAAAATACATGCAGGAATTGTTTTTATTATATTTTTTCCAACTGACGGAAAACTTTTCTATAGAGGTTGCATATAATCAGAAGGCAGGCCTCGTAAGCTGTCAGTGCCAAGGTAAGCCTAGTCACATATATATTATTATTTTAAAATTAGAAGAATATGTTAGAGAGGCAATAGGTAGATATGGTGGAGATCTCATTTCCACACATGAACACTCTTCCAGGCATACTTTCTTTCACACTTCAACCCAGACCAGGAATCTGTAACATCTCTGGGCCGTGTCTGTTAAAGTAATGGTTTGTGGATTTCACACATAGTTATAGAATAGCTCTCATTTTCAATGTGACGTATTGTGGTTACAGAGTTCCAGTGTCTGTGCCTTATTTAGCGTCTGGAAATGGATCGCAAACATGAAAAGAATGATGTGAAAATAATAGAATTATATACACTCATATATTATCACCTTAACAAACAGACATATCTTCTAGTACAGTTTTGAATATAACATTGTAGATTATTCTCAAAGGGTATAAACCAGGCTATTTTCAAAGAAAGCACCATTTATACACTCACTGTTAGTAAGTTTTAGGTATTGGAGATATTAACAAAAAATGTGATATTTTTGGTGATTATCCAGATAACCATAATAAGTTTTTTTTTTTACAATCCATTAGAAAGGTGATAAAACATGGTATTAATTAGGTCTTGTGCAATATTTTATAATTTCAATAGACAATGTGTACAATATTCTAAATTTGACTATGTTCAAAACAACGCTTCTCTCACATTTAGGTACCTATAAATATTTTTCCTAGTAACTCTTACGCTTGCCTATCTGCTGTCTCAAACCAACTGCCCGCTGCATATTGCATATTCTTTCACTATTCCTAATGAACAGTATGGTGGTCAGTAAAGAAAAGTTTCCAGTATTCATAAAGTTCATTTTCGGGGGAGTATGGTAGAAAATGAAATAATATATTAACAGAGAAATGTATTTAAATCAGCAGAAGGTGAGATTTGAAAAATGCATTCGCTGTGTACCTATGGGTGCTGTTATAGTGTGGAATATTTCACACCTCTGCGTAAACCAGTCACGTAGCGCTCACAATCCTTGGCAAACAGCATCACAGCGGAAAGCCCATGAGAAAACACTGACACCTATTCACGCAAACTATTCCCAGGGACTCACAGATGCGGGACACGGTGCTCAACACCCAACACTTTGAGTTTGACTGAGTTCCCCGTTGTTTTGTTTGGTAAAATCAGTATCAGAATTACATGCATACTGTACAGTCACATTTGCTCTGTGTGAACATAGATTAGTTGAATACACTTCAGATGCAGTAGCACTTCTCCATTTAGATGTAAAGAGTGAGGGCGGAAGAGGTAAAGGAAGCAATTACTCTGGCACAAAAACAAAAACAACATTAGGCCGATTAGAGCTCAGATTCAGTTAATGAAAACAAAGAATGCAAAATAATGTTTGATGCAGGTGAATGGGGCTTCTCTCAGAGGATCGTCCAGAACCACAGTCTGAGCCGTACAGGTGCAGCCGCTCAGCTGTGTTTCCATAGCGACCTGATTAGGCTTCGTTAACAGTACAGGTGTGGTGATAATTGTTTGACACAGCCTTTGACACACCCAGATGTGGTGTACGCACACACATACACACACACACACACGCACGCAGGCACAAATACCCAACAAGAATTCATTTGAAATACAATCCATATCAATGATCAACTGACCAAATGTATAGTTTAACACCCTCACTGAGTAAATGAGTCCAATGGCACAGCAGCACAATTAAGTGTCCACCTGTACATAAGTGCTACATTCACACAATATATAATCTAATCACTCATCTTTTTTTGTAGAAATGCACTGGATGCTGACTGGGCAAACTTGGCTCTATGGACAGCGATAACCATAAAAGAACTGTCCGTGGCTGTACCTATTAACTATCAGTAGCCATTGGAAAAACACCTTAGGGGCGTACTTAAAATGATAGCTTTTGTAAACCTTACCTTCATGCAAATTAATAGCTCTCTGCTTCTGCTACAATGACATTCTGTGTAATAAACCAGAGAGCAGTTGTGTGAAACACAGATGTTCCTCAGCGTCATCAAACTACTAAAAGTGAGTTTTGGGCTAAGCTGAAAGCTGGTAATGAAAGCACATCTGAACAGCCACACACGGACACCACAACAAAAGAGCCTGTGGGAGTGTATCTTGTATCTGGTCAGACATATGAGGCATGCATTGTAAGCTTGTAGATAATTAAGATAATCAAATAATGGATTTATTCTGCACATCATGTACTGTGGGTGGGTTCCGCTGCTCATTAAGCAAAACACACAAAGTGCTCTCTCTGCTGTCTCCAAAGACAAATATGTGGCAAAGACATACCACATCTGTAAACAGTGAAAATGTATGCGGAAACGTTTCTGAAATAATGAAACAACATACAGCAGTGTAACTCTAATTCATGAAAGTATTAAAACAATTGGCATTTTTACTTTTCCAGTAAGGCTTCAGTGTCCAGTAACTGAATAAAAGGCAGCTTGTTGTAAAGCTATGATTTTAGCATCAGAAACACTTCCCTCTTGAGAAATGAGCACCTGACAGAAACACATGTTCTTATGCTCCTGCTTCATAGAGAGCATAAAAACACAGTGTGACTGTTTGTTTTGCAGCTGCACAGTCGCAGTCAGACAAGTGCCTCCGAGGGTCATCATTCTGCCCACAAGATCAGCTGCAGCCTCTCCTCTCCCTGAGGACTCTACAGTGCCTGTTCTCCAAACAGGCAAAAGTATTTCTGCTCTAAACCAGCCCAAACCAGACCCTCTCTCCTGTCATTGTAGGCACACAAACTCACTCTCCCTTTTAAATTATGCACAGACAGTTATATACAAATGAAAATCTACAAATAACCCGAATAGAAAATAAATTACACAATGCATTCTCCAGAAATAAGCTCATTAAAGACATAAGCAAGTACTACACTGATAATAGATGGTACACAGTGGAGCTGCACACTAAGAGACAGGTTATAACTGAGGTCATACGAAAGCCAATGGGAGTCAGGCTCCTATTAGCAGAGGGAGGTTGAAGGTCAGAACACAGCTCACAACACTGGCCTTAGTGAGTTTTGTGAGCTTGCTTTCACTTCAGTCTTACTTTTAGACTCTAATGTCATTATTTATCTACAACAGTACTTTATGGGTACCTACATCATCTAGCATGGCCTCTGCCTCTTCCTCCGTCTTGCCTGGAAATCGAATCCTCATTGCAGTAAGAGCAGCCAAGGTCTGTCTCACCAACTCCAACTCCTGCTCTTTACTCCTCAGGTTTGTAAGTGAGTCTCCCTACAAGGAAGCACACAACAAAAATCAAACTAAATCAAATTACAAAATAACAAAACTGTGCAAAGAATAGCTCTAAATGTTTGTTTCACTTATAGTTTATAAAAGCAGTAAAATATCTCACATCATCATAGTGTTAGCATACTGCCAACAGCTGTGGACTATTTTCATACTCTTTCTTCCACAGTATTCAAAGGTTACAGCACGGTTGTAAACTGAAAGAGGCAGGTGGAAAGGGACATATGGCAACACTATAAAAGATCATTGTTGTGCGCTGCTGGAGTCCTGTACAGTAAGGGAGGAGCACTTAATATATTCTGTGCCACCAGCAGATAAAGTATTCTGTGAAGGCAAAAAGACTTCAACTGTAAACTAAAACAGAATAGCTGAGACAGGAAAAAGTTACATGACATTGACAACTAGGGTAACTTACAATATTGGAGTGAATGGTCCCCAGGCTGTTGCTATGGGGTACGCGATGGGCGGAGCCACTTCGACTCAGCGAATGTGATCGTAGCGTTGCAGAGCTTGGCCGGATCAGAGGCGTGGCCAATGGGACTGTGGGCGATGGTCTGGACGTGAGAGACCGCACCTCACTGGGCGATGAGAGTGAGGCGATGGAGCGGGGACAGGAGATGGAGCGTCTGATTGGTCCAGTCAGAGTCGGAGAGGCAGAGGGGGCGGGAACAGTTTTGAGAGACTTGATTGGCGGTTTCCAGTGCATTCGACCTACGGAAACAGGACAGATGGATAACTAACTTGCTGTGTCACTTTTCAATTTCTTGATCTGTGTTATGGCATCTGAGTCTCCAAGTACCGTAACTGTCAAACCTTTTCCATCCATCTTGGAGAGGCTTTGGGTATAAAATTTGCTGTTAAATCTTCCACAGTCACATCATGGCACACTGACCCAGTCCATATGTGTTATTCACAACCGCAGCATGTGCAGGAAAACTAAGAATCTGACAGTCCCGTCTTAATAGGGATGAAAATATAGAAACTCACTTTTACTGCCAAGACTAGATGTAACTATGCAGAGAAAAGACACAAATACATAAAATAAAGGCCCACTGTCTCTGAAAACAGTTCAGCAGGTCACCTAGTGCAGTGTGAGTGAAGAAGACATAATGCAGAGGAAGAAAATATAGAAACTCACTTTTTCTGCCAAGACAAACTGCATGTAACTATGCAGAGGATAGACACAAATACATAAAGTGAAGGTCCCACTGTCTCTGAAAATGGTTAAGCTGTTCACCTAGTGCAGTGTGAGTGTAGTAGACATAATGTACATGTGAGTGAATGCTTGACTACACACTATGTTGCTTCTAGTCACTGCCAAATGGGGGCATTACGAGGCTTAGTCTGAGCAGCCCTTCAGCGGCTGGATAGAGAGGAGAGGAGCTTGGCATTTTGGTTCTTTCTGTCCATCTTGCGCACAGGGCTACAGACTGTGACTAAAATGGTCACATACTGAGCACGGGGTTGGCTGGATATGAGTGAGACCATGAGGCAAATGGCCTCCTTCTCAGTATTACTGGTTCAGCTGAGGGATTCCAACAATAGAGGAAAATGCCAATATAATACAAAGAAAAGTGCACTATGTAACTTTTCTGGTGGAGGAGCTGCCACTTGCTTGTCTCGATGGAGATGCTGATTTGCCTGAAATTCCACAGCTTGTCGTTAAACGTCTCAATTTTGCAATTACATGTGGTTTTACAGCTGAATAATACCTTGATTCTGACAGTGAGCAGACTTGCCTCTACACAGATCTGATCAGTAACTTGGCCCGGTGTTTAAAGCCACACTGTAACATTTAAGGCAAAGAAATAATAGATCACATTTGTAGAGTAGTAGATACCCTCTAAAACATAAAACATGAATAATTCTTTAAAATAAAATATAGAGTGTGGAATTAAATAAGGGGATTGGGGTTGAAAGTCCAAAAATGAGTGTAGTAAGTGGAATGAATTGTCTAAACTTGTGCTACAAACAATATTTACAAGTTTCAGATGTTTGTTTCTTATTTCCTTGCAAATAGAATGCATTGATGCAGAAATTCTGTCCATTTTTCTGTTCCAATCCAAGGTCAGTAGAAAAGCCGCTGTGAACGGTGCCTGTTTCTCACTTCAGAGGGTTGAGTGTGAGTTGATGTATGTGGATTTGTAGCTATTTCGCAGCCTTATCATCTCCACAATAAAAAACTGGGAATATTTGAGCATTAGATTCAATGATTTTTCAAGGTAAACAACCAAAGTGCTTTCTCCCTCTCAGTTCCCTTCTATCTCTGCTACTTTGCTTCACCTTCCCCTTTCTGAAAACAGACTATTCAGAACGCTTTCTCTTTAAGTGTGCTTTCCACAGTTCAAACATCTGTCCACAAGGAGGGAAACATGTTCATAACAGCTAGCCTTTCAGTTACTAGTTTTCTGTTACCCTTACAGAAATTCATTTAAATAGTTTAGTTATCTTATTAATTTAAAGGGACAATAACGCTAAGTGTTCCAATTTGAATACATTATTTTTCCATCTTTAAGGCATTCAAGGCATCAAGGAACGACTCACCCATTCATACACACAGACACACACACACAATACCAGTGTACACAGACTTAAGTGTCTTGCCCAATGACACAGCAACAGTATTCATCTCTGGAAGCTGGAATCACACTGCCAACCTATGGGTCAGTGGATCTTCCAGCAATGTTTATGTCGAGAGCGGGATTCAAACTGTCAACCATTCGAGACTTTTCAACTGCAGTGCCTGGCAGGTCAGGACTGCATTATATTGCAATAAATAAGGTATATATGCGGTTATATTCTAAGAATGATATTACTTAAAAAGATTTTTTTTTTCTTCATTATGATGCTTAAATGGGAGCATATTCAAATGCGATGATTGGGACGCCTCCACCAACCATTCAGAGTCATTCGTTATTACAAGGTTTCCAAGTGTATGTAAATAATCAAAACTAGCATTTGGCACTGTTATTTTTGAAGTTGTGCTTTAAAAGGATGGGTAATGGAATCATCTCGAAAAAGCTGAACTCTGCACTGTCCCTAGTGCTCCAGACAGGTTGCTGCAGCGAGACTGAAGCCTCGGTCAAATGTCAAAATTTCTCTATTTAAACCATAAACTTTGTTTTAATAAGAGCAGTCTTGACAAGTATATTTCTCTACTGTGAGATCAATAGAGTTCTTATCTTATCTTAGACAGGGCATCCAGTGTAATAAATGCCAATCAATATAAAAATGTGAAATAAGTTATTCTGGTAACTCCAAAAATGAAAGAAAAAGTTGGGCTGCTTCTTTGGGCCTCTCTGTCATAACCTACTGCTTAGAAGTGTGGAGGTTCACAGAGGGAGGTGATCAAAGCCACACTCTAAGCATTTGTGTGGAACTGTGTGTATTTATATGGAAATGTCTGCCTGCTGCTAGGAATATTTTAGGTGACCATACGTACAAGGGCTAAGAGCTTTAGTCCTTCTACAATACTGCATTGTTCAGAGAGGATGCACATATGACATAGTAGTAGTACATCAAAATCAAAATAAAAAGTATGGACTAAAATACAAATACAAAAAATGTTTAGGCATTTGAATGCTTGCTTCATTGAACATTTAACCAATACAGTTAATGTACCAGACTTAGTAATAGTATTAGCAGATTTATGTAAAACTAAATGTATATGAAGTATTTAAAGGTGATTTTTTTGGATGAGTTATGCAATTTTGTTGGCTCTGTTGAGATGCTATTGCTTACTCTAGAATGTTTCACAGTATGGCATTAACCATATCTATCTTCATCGAAAAGCAAACAACTAGAGAGATAAGTATAATGTCAAACATTGGAGTATTCCATGGAGACAAACAGGTGGTGGACTCCAACAAAAAAGTTGTGTAGTGTACTATTAAATAAGATGAGTACAAACATAGCTCTCAAACACTACTATAAAGTTGTATCAAAAAATAATTTATTATATATACTGCTAGTTAACCTGCTCGCTCTGCCATGTGTTTCTCCTTGTTGTCTCCTAGATCATACGACACTTTCTTCTTCTCCACTACTCTCCGTCCTCCAGTCTTCCTCCTGTCCTCCTCATCTTCGTCGGAAGAAGAGCAAGTGTTGTCAGCACTACTGGCACTGGTGAAGTCACCCAGGTAGTCCGGCCGCTGCCTTCTCAGGGACTGGATGGACTCTGGCATGGCGGTCAAAGACTGTTAGAAACATAAGCAATTAGTTCAGGGCCAATGTGTAGTCTGTGAATCTTTAAAGCAAATACTACATTACATAAACAAACAGCTAATAGATACGATTATACAAACTGGCCCAGAAATGCACTAAACTGAGAAATATAAACTATTGCTGAGTTTTAGATTACACTTTAGATACAGTAGTCCAACAATATTTAATTAATACTTGTTTGTTGTTTGTTGTAAGTTCTTGATTTTAAGAATGTGTGTTTTTTTTTAACTCTCTACACTCTAACTAGAATCATTTGGATCATTTCAGCCCTAGAGTTTCCCATTTCTGCTAAACAAAAGGTGAAAGGTAGCTGTTAACTTGAAAACTACTAAGTTGAAGCAGAGCATTTTGAGCTTTGGAGATGTAGGCAAACTAATAATAAAGGATTGATCCAAGGTATGAATGAAACAAAACACAACTCCAGATATGTTTTTAAGGAGAACAACATTCTAACCTGTCTTAAAGCTCACAAGAGTCAGTTTTGAATAATATATGACCTTTAACTATGGTTATTTCTGTGCTATTTTTAACACTGCACTGGTCGTGCTTGTATTGTTTCCAAAAATCCAAACACAAAAAAGTCAAAGAATACCCACACAGAGAGAGCTGCTAACCTCCCTCAGCCTCTTCCTCATTACCATCTGTCGCACTGAGACCTTGTGCTCAAACTGTTCCCTCTTGTGTCTATTTGCTTACAAGTTCATTATGTACAGATGCACAATTACACACGGACTGTCACTATTAATAGGCAACCAAATAGCTTTATACCTTGAGCAAATCTGACCCAGCTGAATATGTAAAGGTTAAATTCACAGTAATGTCACCGTTAAGTGTTTTTTATTACCTCTAGGAAAGCTCTTGTTTCCTGACACAAAAAACAACAATGTGATTTAATAGTGTTTCTGATGGTCTCCTGCATTTTTCTTCTCTGCCTATTTTACATCCTACAAGGGACAGGGTGGTAGTATTAATTAAGCACCTATGCATCTGTTATTCAACACTTAGGGCAGGCTCCTCTGTCAGGCTAAGTAAATGAATGAGCAGGAAGTGATCAGAGGCTTGTATAGTCATTGCTGGATAGTGGTGAGGAGAGGCTGAGTGATTGAAGACGACAACGACCCAGGCAGATTAAATACAAGAGAGCTGAATAAAAAGGGGAGATGGGAACATGCGATTGATGTGGAGAAAAAAAAAGATTGGGACAAGGTGAATTTGACTATGAGAGGCACACAGACACTGCAGAATGGAGCAGTGAATAGGCAGAACGGAAATGAAGAGGGAGAGAGAAAAGGACACAGGATGTATAAAGTAAGACATAAACAGATCCTGGATAAACAGTGAGACAAAGAGACAAGGACCAAACAGCAGGGGAGAGACTCTGAATAACACTGATATTCTGTCTGGGAACAATACAATATATTGTTTTATAATACAAAGCTATCACCACAAAAATGAAAGTAACAGTGAAGTCACACCGCTTTCCTGCTCACTCAATTTATGGCCCTATGACAAAAGATTTTCTCCCAAAATAAATTTGAGATACTGCTTCCTTTCCTCTAAATCCTGTATATTATCCTGTGCCTTATTCCTCTCTCCTCTTTTGCACTCATTGGTTCAGTTTTAGCAGATGGCTTGTGAGTGCAGCACCCCAAGGAGTGAATCTATCCGTAACAGCTCTCAATGTCTCTCTCCATACACCCGCAACATCCAAAGTGACGGGGCCCAAATTAATTTGGACAAGAGTGATTGGGTCTGAACAAGTTCTCATTCCAGCTAAGACCTCTCTAATGCAGCAGCGAACTGCCCTGTCGAGTCCCTAACACACTCTTTGAGTGTTCCAGCCAATTTAGCCCTGGAGTGAGGGATGGATGTAGATGTGGAGAGGTGAGAAAGAGAGGAGAGGTGATGGAGGGAGTAATGTGCTGTCGGAGGAAAACGGAGGGGGTGTGAGGTGTATGTGACAACATAAGAGAGGAAGAAAGGCAGACAGACAGAAAGAAAGATAGCATGGGGTGAGGGAGAAGCAGCCTGACAGCTGTCCCCTTGGGGAGCTGCCTCTTTTCTTTGGGGCTTCTGATTCTTTTCTTTCTTAAGACACCTCCCCCCTTTTTATTTTCCTGAATCACGTTGTGTGCTTTCTGTGGGCGTTAGCTCCAGGCATCTGCCTACCTGCCTGCCCTGCCTTTCTGACACTCTGCTCCCTAGAGGCATGTGGCTCAAGTCCTTTTCTCTCTCTCTCTCTCTCTCCCTCTCTCTCTTTATGTCTGCCTCTCTTTCTTTATGTCTGCTTCTTAGTCTCTCTCTCTCTCACACACAGACACACTCACCCTTGGGCCTCGCTGCCTCGGGGACTTGCCCATTAACTTCTCATCGTCCAGCTCACACTGCTCCAACAGGTCCAGGATGTCTTCCTCCTTTAGTGTGGACAAGTATTGACAAAAGAGAAAAAATAAGACAGTGGAACTACTCAGCATTGACACTGTAGTAAAGTTAACAGCTTCTGCCATAAAGTCTTTATTCTTTACTGCTTGGGTGTTAAAATGAACAGTGTGAAAACAGGTATAGAGGATTAAAGTTCCACATCAGAGGCATGTGTGACTAGGGCTCTGATAAAGGCCAGTCCAAACAGGCAATGGTCATTGGCAGGAAGTAGAGTAGTGGCACAGCCAGTGTGCTGGGGCCTCCGCCATTTGGCTGAAGCTAAAATACAGACCAAGGTGAATACTGTAATGTGCATCACAACACTGACATGAAAAGCTTCCATATGCAGCACAAATCCTGATGAACTGATTGTTCAGGCTCCCATTAGCCATTAAGCAGCTTTTGTGGTCCATGCAGAGGTCAGTATGCCCCTGCTGTAAAGTTAGGTTCACAACATACTTTAAGAGACTGTGTTGATACTAGTTTTAACATGATAAACCAAAGAACCTAATTATAAGTTCTAATGCCCTGCCAAAGTTATTTACAAATTACAAATATTTATAGCACAGTAAGTCTTTTAGCTCATAGCCTTTAACAAGTTGAAAGTCTTCCCAGCAGTGATGGTTTAAACCACTGGTGGCCCAATTGCTTTTTAAAAGAACCACATGCATAAGGGAATGTTTTTGACTGGATTTACAGCAGGAAGAAATTAACTTGAAAAATGTGTAGAGTTTAAAGGTTAGTTTAGTTATAAACTCTTTCACAGCTGTGCTCTTTACATAAATAGTGGATATGTATCAGTCTAAATATAATTTTATGCTGTGTATGTTTCTGTTTAATATGAAGATGAGAAGACATGAAAAGAATTGAATTACTGTATCATGAGTATTAATTAAAACACAAGTGATAGTTGAAGGATTCTGCTGTCAGCACACTGAGGTCCAGGTGATCTTGCTTCGGCTTCTAATTTGTTTGAAAACATTGTGAAACACGTCAAAATTGTGATCAGCTGTGTGTTTGGAGTTTGACAGTTGCTCATCAGCTCTCTTATAAAAGGAGTCATGAGGAGGTGACGCAAACACACTGGAAACCACAGTAACCTGTTGCTGTCTTACCTGTACATACCAAATCCAGACAGGATTGCTCTGTAGAGGATCAGCATGGCACCAGTGGTTTTACAGCAAATTCTTTTATAATGTTGTGACAATACATGACATTTTCCAATTCATGTCCCAGGAATCTAAGCTGGGTTTTGGCTGCAGTGACACATGTGGCAGTTGACTTCCTATGAAGCTGAAAAATGGCTAGAGTTTGAAGCACAAATTCAAGCAGGAGACATGTTCTTTGTGTACTGCATTTCCTACTGCTATCAATCATTCCAGACCAATCATAACCTACAGAATAATATTCCTGTCACTCCACTTTAACTCTTATCTTTCCATTCCCCTTCAGCACTGGTCACATTTTCCGTTTGGTCTTATACTCTAGCAGGCCTCCTATTGTCAGCCTCTTCTAAATCTCTGCAATGGATAGTCCCATTTATCTGAGAGCCTACTTTACCATAGCTATCACCAGTACCATTACAAGTGAAAATTCCAATTGTCTTCTTCCTATGCCTTTGCAAAAGCACAGCAAGATTTTTTGTGCTAACACTTAAAGGTGCATTGTGTAACTTTGCTAGTGGATGGGGGCATCAAATGCTTTTCTTCATTGAGATGTTATTACTTTGTCTTGATTGTTTCACAGTATGGAATTAAACCTTTCTATCTCCATGGAGACCAAACCAGACCAAGTTACAGGACAGATCTGTGGAGAGGCAACCCCACTCACAGTCAGAATGCCTGTTTTTGTAGGTATTCTTAAGTTATAAAACCACCTGTAATTGAATAAATGTAAGGTAGAGTTGTTTAATGTCATACTGTGGAACATTCCAGGCAGAGCAGTGACATATCCATAAATATAAGCAGGAGACAGACAGACCCCCAACCAAAAGTTACATAGTGCACTTTTAAATGTTTAAAGAATAACCAGTATTCTTTGAGTACCTTCACAATTGTCATGATTTGGTCTTGGTTTGAGCCCAGTTTATTCCTGATATAGATTTTGTTTAGTCCTGCTCTAGTCCTGGTTTTGTCCTGGTCAAGTCCAGATTAGCTCTGTGTTTAGTTTTAGTTTAGTCCCAGTTTTGATGTGCAAGTGTAAGAGCACCTTTGGTACAAAATGTAACGTTACTTTTCACCTCAAAATTATTTAAAGGGATATGCCACCCCCAGGGCAAATTTGGGCATCTCCCCACAGTCCAGAGACTAAAATAAGTGGTGGAAAGCGTTTTCCTGCTCACCCAGCCATTGTCCGAGTCTGTCGCCACTGACCGCCGCGGTATCTGCAGCTCCTCCGCCTTAGACTGGAGTCTAACGTCGCCAGAGAAAGATTTCGGCCAAAAGGAATTAATTTGCTCGATGCGTTTCCCAATTACTTTATGTGTAGTGCGCATTCATATCGAGTGCAAATAAATGTGCAAATCAACACGGAGAGCTTGCCTTGGTCATTTTGGGTGGGAACTATTTTCCAGTGCGGAAGAATACAGTCGAATCACGCAGTACGCTGCCAGGGGAATCCCAGTTACGCACCAGGAAGGGAGTTCCCCTATTGCACAACGTGGTGCGTGATTCGACTGTATTCTTCCGCACTGGAAAATAGTTCCCACCCAAAATGACCAAGGCAAGCTCTCCGTGTTGATTTGCACATTTATTTGCACTCGATATGAATGCGCACTACACACAAAGTAATTGGGAAACGCATCGAGCAAATTAATTCCTTTTGGCCGAAATCTTTCTCTGGCGACGTTAGACTCCAGTCTAAGGCGGAGGAGCTGCAGATACCGCGGCGGTCAGTGGCGACAGGCTCGGACAATGGCTGGGTGAGCAGGAAAACGCTTTCCACCACTTATTTTAGTCTCTGGACTGTGGGGAGATGCCCAAATTTGACCTGGGGGTGGCATATCCCTTTAAAAGAACTACAACTTACAAAACTAATTCAGGGCTCTCAAGTCTCACACTTTGAGAGCGTGATTTGTGAAATTTTGTTAAGCAATTCAAAACTGTTCACAGAGCTTCTGTGCCCAGAAAATCGGTTAGTTAATGCAGGCACCACGCATTTTCAGCGAAAAAAAGTCCCCTCCCCCAGTCACAAGCACCACCCCGCTCCCCCAATATAAATCTCACTCCTACCAAACTTCAAAACTTGAGAGGTCTGACTAATTTCTACTCATTTACACATTGTTAATTAAAAAACTAGCAGGTGCATGACAAAGCACTAGATCACAAGCCACTTTTTGTGCAGACTTCACACCTTAATATATCGAGAGAAAAAAGAGCACCAATAATTTGAAAACACAGATTAGTATTTGATAAGTGATCATTTGCAAATTGTCTAAAAGTTTATCTAACTAAAGTATTGATGTTCAGATTCAGAAATGATCACTTCATAATGTGAGTAGACAGATAAATTGTTGTGATAAGAATGGCTTGGAACAGTCCAGTTGTCACTCATGATCACTTTGTTAGATAAACACACATTTGAACGTGCTTTGTTCTCATTAGTCCTGTCCCTTTACGCTCAGAGCGAGATTCACATCTGTGTGCGTGGACTAAATTAAACTTCCCCTTGGCTCTGTGTTTCAGCTCTGCCTCATAGTTTGATTGACACCTCCGCAAAATTCCCCACACACTTTTCCTCAAAAGGACACACAATAACTTCATGAAAAATGAGAAAAAAAACACCAGCAGAGCTACAGGCAAATGGGATAAGTTTGTTGTCACACAATCTAAAAGTTTCAAATGACATCTCTCCTAGAGCTTTAATATCTGTTCTGTAATTTCAATACTTCTGTCAAAAATATCTGTATTCTTTGGTACAATTCAGTTGCCAAAAAGCATTTAAGCGCTTTTATTTTGATCTGATGAATTTCTGTGTGTAACTGTCCCACAGTGCCATTCTTTCTTTGCAGTTTCTTTTATTGCCTTTGTCCTGAAATGCAAAAACCAGATATAGGTTCATTGTGCATGGGACTTATTTTTGATCATTGCAAGCTCATTGAGTGGGTTTGATAATACCAATTGAAAAAATGTTACAGAGAATGCTTACTGACAAGATACAAGAAATGAGCAAGGTAAGGTGGAACATGCCACAATAATAGATGTTCACTGCACTTAATCGTCTCTGCTCTCTCTTTTAAAGTTGCATGGAGTGAAAATGAGCTCCTTCCCTTTTGCAAAGTCACTTTCTACCTTTTGCTTCAAAGTTTAGCTAAGGTTACATCCTGGTGGTACTCAAAAGAGGTTTTCAAATTTATATGCAAACAATGACTTCTAGCCCTTGACAAATGAGCGCAGTGCGTGTGTGGGTTAACCCGAACAATATAGAGCATATTACTTGTGTGTTTGTCCCTGAGGCTTTGTCGAAATAATGGAATCAACCTATAGGTGAGAGTGAGTGCAAGTGTGAGTACAACTCTAAGTGAGAAATAAATGTAATAGCTCTTAACTTTGAAATAAAAAGTAAAACCACACAATGGTAACTCTTCAAAGTTTTATATTAATAATGTCATATTTTTCCCTGATCTCTTTTCATGAGCAGATCCACGATTATAATAATAATCATGGTTTTATATAACCAAACCTCCTTCAAAGCACTTTGTGTTGCATCATTCATTCACACATCATACTTGATGATTTTAAGATACTTACTGTTTTTAACCACTATCTGTCATCAGCCCCTCTGATCACCAGCATTCACTCAAACACACACACACTGAAGTGTGCAGTGGTTGTAGCTGTGATTGAACTGCCAACCTGAATGCTCCAACCACTGAGCTCGCTGCTCCCACAAGTGTAAACTGTTGTATACTTGTCTAAAAAATATTTAAACATCCAGATTATTATCATTTAGTGAACTAAAAACTGAGCAGTAGATCATTTCCCCATATGATCTACTGATATTGTTGTTGATATTTTGTGACTAAAAGCTAATCTGAGTGAGTTGGTCAGTGACAGAATCAGAGTAAGGCAAACAGAAAAGGGTGACATTGTATGAGACATTGTGTTCTGACAAATATGAAATGTACTGCGGCGCACTTTACGCTTTATTTGTGGAGCTTTCCTTGTCACTGTGGCCTGAATCATAATAGAAACGTGTGCATGTATTGTGTGCTTGTTTGTGTGTGGTTTCCACTGTGTGTGTGTGCGCGTGACAGTCGGACCACTGACATACGTGCCTTCATTCGTTTCAGAGGATTATTCATTTCCTTTTGAAGTGAGGCAGCGCGCCCGGCTAGGAAGGTCTGAAAGGCAGCGGAGAGCAGGCTTTCGTACTTCTCCAGCAGCAGCTTGTCATCTGGGGGGTAAATACGTCTGTGGGCACATAAACAGCACATGTGGATGAGCTGTAAGAGGAGATTCTGTATACAACATATCTGAGGTCGCCGAAATAAGGGAGAGTGAAGAGGAACAGGCAGCACAGAAAATTAGACACAGCAATGAACAAGAAGAGATGTATGACAGTGTAGACTAAAACAAAGACCTCCCCTGTGGTGTACCTAATCCATCCATTGGTTTCAGATGATGTAAAATTACAAGTGTTGCCATAGTAACAGTACTATTGTAAGTACACCTTAATTAAAGACTTGATAATGAACAAATAGTTTATTAAGATGGATTTAAGATTAATAACTGCTTAGTTAAGAGTTTAGGCCTAGAAGTTAGGGCTAGGCAGCAGCGGAACATTACGAAGTAAAAGTAGTACTTAAGTACTTAAAGTAAAAATAGTACTATACTTAAATATGTGTACTACAAAAAGCATTTTATGGTGGATACTTTTTTACTTTTATTTCATTACACTGAATAGTAGGTATCTCTGCTTGCTACTCCCCTATTTTTTTGAACTGGACAGAAAAGCTAAAGTATTTTTCATTATTGTTTGAGACCATTGTGTCATAATTGATTTAATTGTTTAATTGATTTAATTGTTTCTATTTAACAAATTTTAGCACAAATCTAAACATAAATAAATAAATAAAAAAAACACTGCATTTGAAGCTTTATAAGACATTAAAATCTGTATGAAATACTTTTACTTTTTACTCTTTAAGCACATTTTTAGGTGCTTTAATATGTTTATTTATATAGATTTGTTCATGTGATACTTTTACTTCTACTTGAGTGTTTTTTAGCTTAGTTACTTCACTAAAGTAACAAAAATTATTACTTCTTCCCCCACCCAGTATTAATTAAGTAGGTACTAAGCATGAATAATTATTAAAAACTTTTAATTCATTCAAAATTCTTTGTTCATGCTTTATTAAGCCTAATTAAAATGTTATTATAAAGTGTTATCCAATTCATTAAGAAGGTAATGGGCAGTTTTTTTTTCAGTGGCCAAAAGTCCTCAAAATGGCATCTGTAGGAATACATTATTTGACTGAAACCTACCAATAGTATAGACTAGAAAAAACATATTTGTTTCCTGGCCTGTATACTTCCTGAAAATCTCATTCCAACCTGTTACATAGTTTCCAAATGTGTGACCACGGAAACAAAAACAGAACAAAAAATAGTACTAGAGGAGAGGACAAATAAATACACAGCAGTGGAATTATGCCAATGGAAAAGAAGTGAATAACAAGAAAGGTGAGAGATGCAGTCAAAAAGTGTAAAGGATTTTGGGAATAACATATGTAACTTATTTTTAGGGACTAACATCATAGCTAACTTATCTATTTTTATCGCCTATGTAATGAGGGATAAAAATGTTATGTTTGGGTAGTAAATGCTGATACAAAAGTCCCCTGGTTAGCTATTGGTACTGTAATAAGACCCATCTTTTAACTATAGTGAATGATTGAAGTTTCCTTGCTCAAAAATATTATTCTAAATGGCCTGATTTGGACAGTCTGTTGGCAAAATGTATTAATGCTTTACACTACTTCTACAGGGCAAGCTGCTATTACTTTACTCTTCATTTGTTGGGTTTGGGTTTGGCTAATGGGCTCTCTCATATGTTCCACAGAGTTTATGCTTGGTCCAGACTAAACTCACACTGGCCCATGTTTGCACTGGGTCAGCTGGGATTAGGAAAATGTACACATCGCCGCAGGGTTATCCTTTTAATACATCCCTCCCAACATATCTGCGTGGTTATCGGAATAAAAACAATGACACAATATTAATTAAATAAGCATGTGAATAAGAAACCGCTTATATGGGTCAGTGACACAAATAGCCTCAGCATCTTCATAATTTAAAAATAACAGGTTTATCTATCTTCATCTATCGGCCATATGTAGCATGTATATATGGCATGGAATGAAACTGATAGTTGACATTAAAAGTCCTATATTACACAAAAGTTTAAAGCTAAGCTAAAATTTAAAGTGAGCTTTAAACCCTGATATAATGCTGTTACCTCCACACAAAACATACCTGGAGTTGTGTTTTGTGTCACTCACACATGTTTAGTTATCCTTATAAACTATTATTATTAGTCTACATCTCCAAAGCTCAAAATGCTCTTTTCCACCTTGTGATGTAGTAGTAGTTTTCAAGTTAATGGCTCCTTTTACCGTTTGTTTGGTAGCGATAGGCAATTTCAGAGCTGAAACGATACAAATGTTTGTAGCGCTACTTGAAGTATGCTGCTTCTAGTGAAGGTGTATGGAGTTCAAAAACACAGTGGAGCACTTCCTGTATTACCACATGACACTGAGAATGTCTGCTTGAGAAGAGAATTCAGCCTAAATATGAAGAACTTGTTTATTAACTTGTGTGTGCGAATGATACAAAACAAAATGAAATTCCAGGTATGTTTGTCATGAGAAAAAAACATACAGTATATTATAACATACAATACAGTAGATCAGAAAATGCATAGTATAGGCCCTTTAAATTAAGGATAGATTGATAAGAAACAATCACAAATGAATTTTGGGTTTAACTGTAGTTAGTATAGCAGTAATATATGCAGCAATAATAAGAATTATTAGAAATTTACTACTAAGATTTAGTTCTTCCAACTTCTAAGCTATTCATAAAGTGACCCAGTTCTATACATTTTCTTCCTTTTATTCATTTCCATTCAGGCATCTGTGAAATCCTGAGATGAACTGTCTGCTGTCCTCCCTCCCTTGGTAGACTGATCCGCTTAAAATACCTCAGCTGAACTCTTTTAATACTTTCTGTTTTATAATTTGCACATAAAGACAGTAATAGTCCTAGTCATTGTAGCTAAATAGCACTGTTCACTTACTTAGAGGTGTTCAGTTTGTGAAGCTGCACAAAAACATGGGCCTGAATTATTCAAAAAGGATACTTTTTCAGAGGAAAAAGTAGATTACTATACTGTACTGGGAAATAAATGTTAATTATCCCTTCTAGTTAGGGAGCCATGTGTCCACCAGGCATCGGACAACAGATGAAAACTAGCCTTTTGGCTAATTCTGGCATGTTATACAGTAATTGTTGGTCAATATGCACTGTCCGTTATAAATAAATAAATAAAAAAAATAAAAAAAATTAGTCTTTAAAAATGTGTTCTTAATCTAGTGTTCACAAACCAGAGTATATTTTTTATATGTTTTCAACAACAAGCTTTTAATGCTAGGATAACATGTAAATTAGTTCACATTAGTTGCTAAAACATCATAATGGAAAAAATGTAACAGTAGCAGCAGCATAATTAGCGACTGGATTCCTAGAAACAGTAATTCAAAATAAAAGGTACTTCAAAGACTTAACCAATCTTTAACGTTATCTTAATTTGACTTGAGCACAATTATTTGTCAGTAACAACTAATTAACTTAAGTATACATTTTCTTACACATCTGCATTATTACGGCAATGAAACTCCCATTCAAAATATAACAAAAGCATTAGCACGTATCTCCGCTGGGCTACTGCTGCCTGACTCCGGTGTATCACTTGTAAGCTCGTTCTAATAGCCCTGTGTTAACCATGTTCATTACTTCCACTGCTGTAATAGGACGTGTTAATCAGGCTCTAGTGTGTGATGGCAGGACACCAGTGGAATGCTAAGAGGCCTTTATTAGCAGCACTAGACAGTCTTGAGCCTGTCTGAGTGACTGTCTGCCTGCCTGTGCCCGGGCAAAGGAGGAAGGAGGTGACAACACTTCACGTGGGCTGGCATCACTCTGACTAGAGCCATTTCAGACAAGCGATGAGAGACGGAGTCGCTTAGGTTTAGCGAGAGATGCATGTGCGTAGGTGTGCGCTGTGGAGTTCACAGTGAGAGACAGGAAAGAAATCAAAACCAGTGCACCAGTGCAAGAGATGGATAAAAATGACCATGGCAGAGGTGAGACAAGAGAGGTCAGATATTAACAATTTATAAGGGACAAGTGGCAAATCAGAACATGATGTTGCTGAGTAAAGCTTGGAGAATATGTGGGGTGGCTATTAAAAATTGACAGGCTTTTCAAGGTCCAGGCCAAGTTTGAGGTGAAAAAAAAATCAAATGAGTAAAGGAGGAGAGAAGTAATATACGTTCATTATGAGGGGTTCAGGTCACAACTGAATCAAGACTAAAAACTTGTAAAAGTGAGAAGCAAAATTAGTAATTTTAATTACATCATCATAAAGCTTTTCACATATTACAAGATATCTGGACAATGATAATTGAAAATATTTCCCAGTGGTTTTGTTATGGTGCCATTAATCATGATTAACTGTTTAACTGAAACTCAAAATGAGATACTGTCACAGTTTACTTTGAATTTCTGAAAGACAGTCATTGTAAACTTAGCTTTTACACAGTACGTTTCACATTACTTGTAAGATACGAGATGCTTTTGGATCTGTGTGTTTGTTCTATTCGCAGTAACATTATTTATTCTCCGGGGAGCTCAGAAGAACCCCAAAAAGAAAAGTTAGAGTTGAGATGTATTTTCCTGAAAGCGGTCACAGACAACAGAGTGCCCTGAGCACCTTTCACATCTCCAGCCTCACCTGTAGTTCCCAAGATGTAGTCTTTCATGTTCCTCTCGGGATATTTGCTTGCGGACCTGTGCCAGCCTCTCTTTCTGCAAGAGCAAAATAATAAAGTAAAGTGGACCAATAATTATAGAACTGGGGCAAAAACTAGGCAAACATATTATTTCAATAAGTTTGATAACAGCTAAAAAGTTATAGCTGCAGTGAAAACTTGTGTAACAATCTTATTAGAAATAATCACAATCATTTGGTTAAAAGTGCACTGGGTAACTTTTCTTGATTTTCTTACCCTATGAGTGCATGTTTTTCAAGGTATTTTTGACCTCTTAATGAAATAGTTTAAGATAAGTTTAAAATCATATTGTGGAGCTTTTCAGACAAAGCAGAGCAACTCCATGATGACAAGCAGGTAGTGGACACACCATAAAAGTTACATAGTGCTACTTCAAAGGATTTTTCTTCCTCTGCTAATGAAACACATATCAATAACTTCATCACTTTGGTGTATTCCACTTTTCTGACAAAGCAAAGGGGTGTTTAAACTCTTTCAGTATATGATTTAAGAGCTACAACTGGAAATGCATTAAAGGAAGAGGTAGTTCATTTAAATATAGTGCTTGTGCGCCATCTTCTCTTGCTCTCACTGATTACTGCTGGGATGATCAAAAGGCTAATCATAGAGGGTGGGAGGTGAAGCACAGGGAGCTGCCACTTGCTCTTGCACACAAAGAAATATATATATATATATATATATATATATATATATATATATATATATATATATATATATATATATATATATATATATATATATACACACAAAGAAATATATATATATATATATATATATATATATATATATATATATATATATATATATATATATATATATATATCATTAAATGTGGGAGGGAACGGGTTCTTAAATAGTTTAAAATCAAGAAAATGGCTATGAACCTTGGTATTATTTGCGGTTGTATAGTTTAAATTGCCAGACTAATATGTTACTATAACAGGTATGGAGTATGCCATACCAGCTCCTCTCTCCTCCGCTCCAGTGTGTGGCGCTGTTTCTCCCAGTCAGAAGAGGAGGCTGACAGTTTCTTCATCGAGCCGTGTCCGTACAGCCGTCTCTGGGCTTCGGCCTTCTGCTGAGCCAGGTTTCGCTTTTTATCACTTGCTCTAAAAGAAAGGGCAGATAAATATTTAGTCTTCCCATCTGCTCCTTTTCAGTCATGGGAATGTGTATTAAAGGGATAGTTCGGGTTTTTTGATGTGAATCTGTATGGCATCCAATTCAGCACTGTCGTGCATTAACATTGGCCTCTGACCCGAGTTCTGACCCGAGTTCTGCCCCGGTTCGGGCGCTGAGGAAAGTAGATCCGGCAAGATAGCAAGATAGAAGAAAAACAAGCTTTATTTAATGTCCCGGCTAACTCGCCGGACCTACTTTCGTCAGCACCAGAACCGGGGCAGAACTCGGCTCAGAGGACACTGTCAGGGGTAAGCCAGTGTTAATGCACGACACTGCTGAAGGGGATGCCATACAGATTCACATCAAAAAACCCAAACTATCCCTTTACGTGTGTATGCGTATTCATGACAAGGACAAATAAATGAAAAAATACATACATAAATAACACCACAACTAAAAATACCTGTCTAATATTTTCACCAGAATTTGTGACGCAAACATAAATCACAGACAGCTACTCTTGAAAATTCACGTATACTGTAATTCAAAACAAAATCATGTCTAGTGCTTCGCCTGTTAATTCTGCAGAAATCTGCACTCTTTCTTAGTCCTCTACATTATTATTATTATTATTATTATTATTATTATTATTATTAGGGGGCCAAGCACCGGAGGTGCTGGGCACCCTATAGGAATTGTATTCCGTTGCCTAGGCAAGTTGCCTAGTAACCCTTTGATCTTTGCTTTGATGTTCAGATCTCAAGATTATTATTATTATTATTATGGTTGTTCCATAGGAAGTCTATGGCAGCCCCTAGAACCGTTTGGTAAAAAGTTGTGAAATTTGGCATGCACATTCCAGCCAGTCTCCTCATTACCCACAGCAATTTATAGGCCCTCAGCCCCAACCGTCTAGTGGCACCAGCAGGTCAAAGTTGCAGAAATTTGTCAATGGCCTAGCAACGCACCTAGCAACCTTTGATATGTCATTGATGTGCCTTTTCTGACAGGGTTAGACCCTGACCCTGTCAGACCCTGTCAGAATCTGTTAGATCCTGTCAGACTTTGTTAGACCCTGTCAAACGGTGCTTGGCCCCCGCATTGCTGCTTGCAGCTATATTTATTATTATTATTATTATTATTATTATTATTATTATTATTATTATTATTATTATTAATTCTTTTTTTACTCGTAGACCACCATGTTTGTTTTGACACAGTCTCCTTCTCTGATCGGCTAATCCGCCTGTCAATCACAATAAATAAGAGACATGACACAGTTCAACACCCACTCGTCTTTATAAAGTATTGTCAAAACGTGTGGTTTTGACTGGCCAGGAAACAGAAGTCCATGGCAAAATTGTACCATTTACCTCCCATTTTAAAGGCCAAGAAATAACTCTATTACTAAATAACCTAAATAACCATAATTATGGTATGAAAAATGTAGAAAACCTGTAGAAGAAGTAAAGCTGTGCTGTAAATAAACTATTATAAGGTCTGACACTCTCACAGTTAAAAAACATTCTCTTGATGAACACATTTCTGTCCCAGAAAATCTATATCGACAGAGAATGCAAACCAACTCACAACTTTGGGAAAGACAACTATTTCTGAACAAATGGCCCACTGGAGTTTGGACGAAGAGGGCAATTCATTTTAGTCAATCGCTGGCCCTTTAAATTGGATATTGAGTGCTGTTGAGGGGCGGAGGTTTATCAATGTCCATGCCCGGCTGGCTCTGGATTGATTCCCCTTTGATATGGTTGAATTTCTGAGTCTAAGCCTTACTACTAAAAACTATAGAGGCCTTCCTATAGGAACCCAAAGCCATTTCTGTACATGGGGGAGAGAGAGTGAGTCAGAACAAAGCCCTCAATCAGTTGTTTGTGTAGTGGAACTAGCTCCATGATGCCTTTGAAGACCATTTATTTGCCACAAAATAATCAAATCTCCCCTTTTAATATGTAGGAAAACAGCAAACATCAGCTGGGGAACTAATCATTTCCGTGGGAGACTGTAAAGACGACGGAGTGACTTTTTCAGTATGCAGACAGCACTGTGCTGCATGCTTGGTCGAATAAGATCTATGGTGCATGGTGTAATTGATCCATGTGTGTTTCTCCATGTGTGCTTTGTAAAGTTGGGACTATATTTAGACTATGTAAGAGGAGGGACAAGCGCAAAGAGCAATAGAATAAAAACAAGGCGAGTTCTCGGGGTCTGGTATGTGATGATCAATCAACAGGGAGGCCCACAGAAGCCAGGGGACATAATATACAAGCATGGACAAAGCATATATGAAAAATACATTAGACCCATGACCAGTAACAGCATGTACAGAGAAACAAAGTAAAAGGAACATCACAGAAAGCCCCATAAAAAGCAGAGAAAACAATGTCAACTCTCCAAACATAAATAGCATAACTTTCAGGTAAAAAAGTGAACAATTCAAACAGAGGCTCTGATTGAAGAATGCACAAAGCGTGAGATAACAGACAAGCCTTTCTACCTGCGCCATTATCCGCTTTTGTATTCAGCACAGCAACAACAGCGCACATTTACAAGGACAGTGTTCTGGCCCAAAAAAAATAGCCCAATCTCCTATTTTTGTGTTTGTTTTGTTTTTTTTTCCTTTTTTTGAACACACATTTTCACAAGAAGAAATTTCACCAAAGAAACTAAAGAAACTCAGGCAAGATAAAAGGTGAATTGTCCTGCGTCAAATTAATTCTGAAGTATTGAAGCCGGTTGAGAAAGGGAAAAATAATGGAATCGATTGGAATCTTTAAACATTCACAGGCCTTTAAAATGAAACCTTCTGAGATTTTCTTGCGTCTGGACCTGATTTTTAATGGGCTCCTGGTTGGAAAGTACATGTGTTCCTTGTACATGTTTATGCATCAGTAGGAACACAGAGAGGATAGTACCTGATGTTGAGGAGCTGGAGAGCATTGAGCAGAACCCCCCTCTTCACGTCGTAATCAATCCTCTGATCGGTGCCAAAGCTCGGGGCTCGATTGATCTGTCCAGATGAGAATGCGAGAAGACATTTTAGCGATATGTTAGTATTCTTTTGAGGGCAGCTTTTCAAGCAAAAGAGAAAGTATAAATGAGGTATGTTTCTTCAGAATCTTTTTAGAGCAATTCTCTACTGACTGAATAGCCAGTACAAGGTAATAGTATCGTAGCAAGAGGTAAAAGTACTAGCAGCACTAGTTTTAGTAGTAAAAGGTCTTATAGTAAAGGCCTAAGCAGAAAAGCTGTATGGTCACATTTAATCAAACTGACCTTGACTGATCATATAAATTATTATTTGCATTGCACACCATTTACCTCCACTGAACATATTCTTTGTGAATATTGGCCCAGAGCTGTCTGCTGAGATTCCTGACCAATCCTCAAATCAATGTACTGTACTGTTTAGGAACTCATTTTCAATGTTCCTCTCTGCTACCAATGAAAATGAAGTGAAAAAAGTTATTATTGGTTGTAAAAGTAAATATTCCACTGACTGCCACGATATTGATATGTCGCTAGTTAAGACAATTGCTGAAAGCGTTGTAATACCATTAACCCACATCTGTAACGTATCATTCCAGTCCGGTTGTTTCCCAAATAAAATGAAAATAGCTTAAGTAATACCACTCTTCAAAAGTGGAAATAAACATAGTTTCACTAATTATAGGCCAATTTCATTGCTGCCACAATTTTCAAAAATCATAGAGAAACTATTCACTTCTCGACTTGAAAACATAACCAAACACCAGGATACTAAATGAAGGCCAATACGGCTTTAGATCCAAAAGAACCACTTCTATGGCAATAACTGAAGCAGTAGAAGAAATAACAAATGCACAGGATCAAAATGAACATGCAATTGGTATCTTTATTGATTTAAAAAAAGCATTTAATACAATCAGTCACTCAATACTGATAAGTAAGTTAGAAAATTATGGAATCAGAGCAGCAGCTGGGAACTGGTTAAGAAGTTACAGAATGGGTACAATATGTCCAAATGGGTGAATACTCTTCTGAACACCTTAATATTACATGTGGTATCCCCCAGGGGCCAGTGTTGGGTCCAATCTTGTTCAATCTCTATATAAATGATATTTTTAATGTTTCTGAATCACTAAAACTAATTCTTTTTGCTGATGACACCAATATCTTTTATAGTAGCTCAAATTATAAAGAGCTTGTGGATACTGTCAATATGGAAATGAACACTTTTTTTTAAAAATGGATGGACACAAATAAACTATTATTAAATTTAAATAAAACAAAAGTGATGATCTTTGGTAATTATAAATGCAATCCTGAATTACAAATAATCACTGATGGTGTACAAATTGAAAATGTATCTGAAAATAAATTCCTAGGAGTAATTATGGACAGTAAATTATCATGGAAAGCCCACATCAGGCACATAAAAACAAAAATAGCCAAAAGCCTCTCAATTATAAATAAAGCTAAGCATAACCTTGATCACAATGCACTTCGAATTCTATATTGTTCTTTGATTCTTCCCTATTTTATATACTGTGTTGAAGTATGGGGTAATAATTACCAATGTTCAATTAATCCACTATTTTTTCTGCAAAAAAGGGCCGTGCAGGTCATTCACAAGGTCGGCTTCTTAGAACACACTCATGATCTTTTTACTCAGTCAAAGTTATTAAAATTTAATGACCTGGTAAAATATTATACAGTGATTATGCTTTTTAAAGCATTTAATAAACAATTGCCAAAAAATTAGCAAAAATGTTTTGCTCTTAAAGAGAACATTTATCAATTGAGATGTTATGGAAACTTCATTTTGCCTAATGTTGGAACCACTCGTAAAAGTTTCTGTGTGACTGTGGGGTAAAAATGTGGAATGCTCTGGATTTACAGCAGAGAGAGATGAGTTTGAATGAATCGTCAAATGGCACCTTTTTGTATCAGTTTTGTTTTTTGTTTTGTTTTGTTTTTTGTACAAGAATGGAATTTGCCTTTTTTTTGTTTTTGTGTTTCTTTCAACTGAGCTGATAAGGAAGCTAATTGATAATTTATGTTTTGGAAGCAGGGGTGGGATTTAATAAGTTTTCTTCTTCCCACTCCTTTTCAAGCAAAAAGAAAAGACAAATGTATTTGACTGTATATTGGTTACCTGTATTTATTTCCTTGTGTTGACCTGCTCGAAATGAATAAATAAATGAATGAAATGAAATGGATGAATGGGCTGATATTATGCTTTTTTCGGTGTTTCCTCATCAAGTCCTGCATATTTAGTTTGAGTTCTTCTCTCAAACAGAAAACAGGCAGTTGTACCTTGGGATGTTATGTACTAGCCAAATACAAATGCTTTACTGTGTTCTTAAACTCCGTACACCTTCACTAGAATCATTTGGATAATTTCATTCCTGGAACTGCCAATCTCTACTGAACCAAAGGTAAGATGTTAACTTGAAAAGTACCACTACATAATGCAAGATTACCCAAACGTGTAAATGAATCAAACCATAAAACGGTTATGTTTTTGAGGATTATAACATGGATACATTTTGCGTAGGAAGCATGTGTACACAGATTTAGGAGTGTGAGTGACGTCTCTTGTCCAAATTATGCACTGGTGGAACCTGGGATGAAGCTGTGGGCTTTTTTTTTTTCTTTTTTTTTTTGAGTCAGTGGGTGAACAATCTCCCAAGGTTTTCTCTTTGCACAGAAAAATAAGAAAGACGTACAGCAGCAGAAGTAGTAGTAGAGGTGATACAAGTACTAGTTAGAGTGATGCCAGCAATATAAGCGGTGAAGAATTCCTATGAACTGTCACTACTTTCATGTAAAGGCAATGTCAGTGTTAGAGTGTTGACAGTTATATATGTTTAAAATAGGAGGTGACGTCTCTGAACCTGCTATAGTTCGCACAGCGACCTCATCTACACCAGCAATCTCTTTATCAGTAAATTACGCCAGCCCAGCTGCACTACCACATATAGACTACACTACATTCAAAAGAGTCAAGTGAGTGGGTACAGAGTGTGCCACCTGTGATTTAAGGCACAAAAAGCTGCTATCACCAAGGGAAAAATATCAGGAGCAGCCTTTCTTAACACAGCCGCTTCCAACTGGGTGCTAGGCATTCAGATATCCATTATTACACATGACACAACAAATCAATTCTTCCTTTCTTTTCTTTGTTACCCCTCTCTCTCTCCTTCCCCAGGTGAGACTGAGATTGTGTGTTGACAACAAAAGGACCAGTAAATGTTGTGGGATTGTGAATGCACAGGTTATTCTAATATTTCCCAGACGACGCAACTTCAAATACTGGAGCAACAGATGCCCATCCAAAGGCCGCCTCGCATTGATCTACCTTGATGGCTGAGATAAGTCCAGTAATACCATTCAGATTATCCCACCTCCTGCTTGCCTTTCATATAGGAACAATGCGCAGTGAGGCTCTGGCATGTTACTGGATCTTAAACTGTTTTAATAAAGATGCACAGATTGCATCAGTGTGAATGAATACACGCAGGGTTTACTGTTAGCACAAAGGTGTTATCGGATTAACTGTATAATTAAGGGGCCGGTGTGTTGTTTTTTTTAATATAGACATTATACAGTCTTGTATAATGGCTAATAGGTTATTTTTTCTGGATGCTTAAGAATAATTATGGCTAATACAGAGTGATAATTCAATGGAAAATATAGTAAAATATATAATATCCCTAATACCAACTGACTGATGACATCTATTCATTAAAGGTGCACTATGTAACTTTTCTGGTACAAGTCTAGCAACTGGTTGTGTCCATGAAGTTATACTAGGGAGAATGCTTTCCCTGTAATGTCCCGCAGTATGGCATTAAACTTGCTTATTATTTAATTATAGGTGTTTTACAATAAAACAATAGCTTGAAAATTTTGCATTGTACTGTGAGCGGGTCTACCTCTCCTCAAATTGGGCCTGTAAATTGGCACAATGCTTGTCTCCATGGAAATAAAGCTTTAAAACATTCTGTGAAAAATTCCATGTTTGCAGACCCTTCACCCGAAATGTTACACTATAATCACACTGTTCTGTAACATTAAAAGCATAAGAGTTTTCCATTACCCTACCTATGAGCATAGTTCAAAAATACTTCACGCTAAATGTGAAATGATAACTGATAAGCTGTCCTAAACTGTGTCAATATGCCTTTATGTGTTGACAAAGCAAGTGTTAGTGTCTCCATGCATTTTGCACATTCCTGTCCTGCTATCCTGTCTCCAGTTGGATACAGTAGAGCGAAGGCACACACGTAGGCACGACAGCCAATCATAGGCCGCCAGTGTGTTTGTGAAGACAACTCTGGGCCAATGGGAACTTTTAACGTAATTTATAGATCTTATTGTTGGCCAATGAGAAGTAGTGGTGAAAAGTAGTGAAAGCACGGTGAGAAAACCATCTATGAGAATGGAAAAGTGTTCCAAAAGGTTGCATGGGAACACTGCACCTTCAGATTCTAAACTACCATTGCTAATCCCAACACAATAGCCCCCTGTACTGTATTTTAGAGCGAGGACTCCATGTACTAAAGACAGCATTTATTAACATCACAACCAAGCACCTGTACACCTGCGGACATGTTTTAACCAAGGACTATATTACAAGACCCAATTTTTGAGACTGTAATCTTTTCAACTATGTTTTGGGAATAGAGTGCAGGCAAAAACATTGCTTTACCAGTGCTATATATCTGTTTGTGAAGTACTGTGTTCTGGTACCATGGTACTATATGATACTATGAATTACACAATATATTTTTGCGGTCAATATTTATCGCAAGTACTTTTTCTTTGGACTACTGAGAAAATGTTGTCATTTTTTTGCTATACCATAACATTTAAGCTATAAAAGACTGAATTACTAATTTCTATGACTCTTTGCAGATCCAAACTAAGTACTAAAGTACTAAAAATAAAGTGTTTCATTCTACTGTTTATGTATTGTGTCTCATCCTTTTTTTATATAATATTGTAGATTTAGAATAGTTTTTGTGCTTCAAATCTGCTCTTGTGTCATAAATTAGTTTCAGTATTATTGTTTATCTTCTATATTTACTGCAGCAATATATGGTTCAAAATTCGTTATCGTGACAGGCCTATGCCCTGCCAGGAGAGGACTCACCAGTGCACAATCTATAACATAAGGTGACTGTATGCGGTCACTGCTTTTGCTTTGTGTGTATCTAGCAATGTGTGCGTTTTTTTCCACAGCCTCCATTTATCAGAAGGAGCTGAAGTGAGGTGATAAATGTCCACAAGAGCAAGGAGAAAAACACATGGATCCCTCACCGCTCTTTCACTCACGCCATTGAAACGCACAATACATCCCTGTGTGCTAGACGGGGGACTTCAACCTATACCTTACCGACTGAAAAGGGCCTACAAAGGAACAGAGGCGAAAGGTCTGTTTTCATTTAGAGCACTCCCTGGTTTTGACAGCCCCGATGGAGAAAGTGGCTTCAGGGAGCAGCAGTAGCCTATAGGTAACAGAGCACAGCAGTGAACCGGGTGGCTCTTGTCTCGTTACTTGTCTTCATTTTTTGGTTTGATTTGTGAGTCCAGCTGTCACGGTGCAGGACTGGCTCTCCCTCATTTCGCACTCCACGTCGAATCTGTGGCTCTACCCCAAATGTTGTCAAGTATAGCATCACAGTTTAATGGTCACTTCTAACACTTCCAATAAACCAGTTAAGGACAGGGATACAACAGATATTGCAAATGGTGGAAAATCAAAACATAAGAAAAAATCAAATATATTTATTACAGATTTCAAAATTTCCCATTTAGCATTTCAGTAGGAACCAATTTCTTTACTTCAAGACAATATATGGATCATATACTTTTACTTTTAGTCTATATTAAAGTTTGTGTTTACAGATAAATTGTATAAATATTAGAAATAGACTGTTAAATCAGCCAATATTTTGTTTTGGTCGATCTGCTGCTTAAAAATACACACAAAGCTTTATTTTAATACTGTAATACAAATATATAACTGCACAAAGTTAGACTACATAGCTTTCTTAAAGGTTTGTGGTCAAAAGGGCTGTGGGTGAGCTTGTAGTAAATTTAAATTGCATAATTTGAGGAAAAATAATCAAAACTGGACCTACATATCGACCCAAAAATATTGCTTGATCTATAATAAATTTCATCAAATGGAAGCTGCATATAGTAGGTTAAAATACAGTAGTTTCAAGCTATGCCAAAACTTCTCCTTCACCAAAGCAATTAAGCAATTCAAATCTAAATATTATATCTTTCAGTGGAGAAGGGTCCTCAGAAGAAAAAAAAAACTTAAAATCAGGAAATCATTTGCCTCAATCCCAACAATATCTTTGATTAAATGTGAAATGAACAGGATCGTGTCAATCTGACTACATCACTAGTAAAATTTATCAGCATTTTTATGATGCCTCGACTCCTTCCTAACCCCTCCCATAATCCTTTGCTGTCTGTCATGCATTCACCTCTTTCAGGAAGTTCGACTTGGCTGAACCTAATGAACCCCTACAGGCTCCAGAAACCTTTATTTCCTAAAGTAAAAGAAGCCCTCTGTCATTCCAAGACACATTCAATAAAAACATTCAGATGAAAAGATAGCAAATTTTGTACTCTTTCACAAATACAACTATCAGTGAAATCTAAAAATCTCACAGTAAAATGCAGCATACATGTGGGGAAATTGAGAATCCGAATAATTTTTCACCTTATCATGCAGGGATCCTTCATTTAATGATCAGAAGTGTAGCTGAAAGCTATTTGGTAAATGGGGTTTTATTTGTTACAGATGAGAGTGAGTGGCAAAAGCTGACATCACACTGATATTTAAGCATTATTTCAAATTGATTTCCACAGAATAACAAAAACACAGTAATAATAAAATAATAAAATAAGTAGTAATAAAAAAAATCATTACCAAACATTGGTGGTTTTCCAATTCTAGAATGACGTCATGCTGGGGGCCGGAGCCAGTTTTCCCTTTTGATTACATTGGATTTTGATGAGCAATATCCAAAAGGAAAAATTCTGTTTCTGATTTCTGTTAGTGACTGGACCCCAGAACTCTACACTACAACATAAATTCACATTTTAACCATATTGATTTTAGCTAGCTCTCATCTGTATCAAATATTATTACCCTAAATAATGATGATATGTGATGTTATCTGAAACTCGGCTATGCAGATCTTATGTCAACTTGTCATGGAAGCAACTTTTGAAGATTTATATATCGGCAGAGAAGATATAGATGAACTATAAAAAAACTATGAAAGTAATTTATGGAACTGACACAATAACACTAAATCAGGATTATCCCCAAAAAACTATTGTAAATGTACAAATTGTTAAAATATATAAATAGCAGATATAAAATAGCAGAAGTAGCACATTAGCTGTTAGTTTGTATCCATACGGAGTTATTTATTCAACCCTCTACAGCTCAAATCTATACAGAGAAAATAACGAGTTCTCCATTAGTAGAAAAGAAAAGTACCACAATAAATAATGACCTCCAAAAACTATTGTTCCATTTATCATATATTGAATGATCAATACGGTAATTATCGTAACAGGACTATATTTACATCACCCAATTCACCAGATTTTTGTCATTTAATTCCATTGATTTCAAAAGGCTATCATTCCAATTATTTAGTTAAAGTTTATTCAAATCAAATGTCCTTATAATTCCATGTTGCGCTCTCTCTGCCCCCTCAGTGTCACTTTAGCCTTAACATCACAGCTCTACTGCCATGGATCACCACCAATCAGATGCTTTCTTTCACCAACAAATTGCTTTACCCCATCAACATCTTTTCTGTGTCTACGATCCTCATCAGGCCAGCACGAGGGCCAGTCGGTGATTAACCGCTTCAGAAAAAAAACAGCCGCTCTTATTATTCCTGGCAGAGTGTAAACAACCACTGCTTTGACAGGGCTCCCCCAATCCTGCCCCACACACAAGGGTATCAGCATAGTTCAACCGCTGTCAGAATGGACTGTTTGTTGCCACACAATGAGGGAATGAGAGAGGGAGGGAGAGAAAAGGAGGAGGAAAAAGAGGGGGAAGAGAAAGAGAGAGAGAGAAGAGCAGTCCATGCAGCAACAGAAAGACAGACAGCTGGCCGCCCGGTTAAGACGCGCTCTTGTTTCAGTCGTCTTATCAATCACTGTTTTGTTCTTTGGCCTGGGCTTTACTAGTCCCAGAGCACACAGGGAAACTCTAGCTGAGCAGGTTGAGACACCAGTAAAAAGTCCTGGGAGTTGGAGAGGGCAGAGATTAGCATTAGCCACTAGTCCGGTTGACCTGTCTGAAGATAAAGCGGCCACACTTAGTTTTATGTGTTTCAGATATAATGGTGCCTTGCCTTGTGCCTTGGACTTGTGACATTTTCAGCTAACTCAATTTACACAATTGACTTTTACTTGGGAAACAATATTATATTATATATTACTTTCATAATTAGGAAGTAGTGCAACAGATTACAGAGCTGTACAATAATATATTTTTATAGCTGCAGTATAGTTGGATTTGTCGCCGACATATTTTCAAAAAATTTTTAGAACTCTTTTAGAAAAAAAGTACTTGATTAATCAGTTTTTAATTTTATATATATATATATATATATACACACACACACACACACACACATATATATTATTTTACCCATCTCATGAGAGAACAGTAAGCCACACATTGTTATGATGTAGTTGACCTGCGGGCAACTCGGCTGGCAGACAGTGTTTTATATTTTATTGAGGAGAAACAAAGGCATGACCTTTATGGCAAAAGAGGAAACTATAGAGCAAGTATATGCAAATAAGATTCAAATATAGGAGTCAGAATACTGTTTTTTGCTACGAAAAATGCACCTTTAGGCTGTTTGCAAACATGCATGAAAAATATATGGTATTTTCAATAACCTGTAAACTTTCTCTCTCACACACACACATGCACACACACACACACACATAGTATATGCCAGTCCCAAAATCACATATGTGAACATAGGCCTGCTCCCTCCACTGCTGCCATACACGCCTGATGATAAATGACTAAATGTTGGGGTGCGTTTTCAACTGCCCCACATACGAGGCCCGTGCGCACCTAATTTGATACTTATTCCATGAAATAGTCATGTTGGGGGAAAATGGATGTGGATAGAGACAGACAGTGCCATACATCATTCTAATTATTCTTTAATAAACCTCTTACCATGCCCAAAAATGCAACCCGCAGCTAACTCCTGCCACCTAGGGTTCAAATGAGGAAAAACATCCCCTCCAACATAGAAACATTGGAAACATTTCAACAATGAGGCAAAGATTAATTAAAAGTAATTATTTAGCATAGGAAAGTAATGTAATTGTCAATTGTGTACAGAACATTTTTAAAGTATAAATTAACTATAATACATTCTGGTTCAGTTGCAGAAGAGTTTTTAATCATGCTGTATTACAGCATACATTTTCCCTTAACGTGCACAAATGAATAAATAAATAAATACAATATTCAGATTCTAATCAAAACCAACTAACATGAAGTCTTGATACTGAAAGAAAAGAAAACAGACAAAATATGCAGTTTTATGGTTTTCTGAGTGGTCTTGATTTCGAACCAAGCTGGTAAAAGACCACCTTGTAATGTAAAATAATAATAATAATAATAATAATAATAATAATAATAATAATAATAATAATAATAATAATAATAATAATAATAATAATAATAATAATAATAAAATTGGGTTTGAAACAATTGTCACAATACTAAATGTAAAACAAAATCAAAAGTTTGATTCTACAGAAAATAATTTAGATAAAAAGTACAGCCATGACAAAGTTACAAAACTGAAGTGAAGAAGGGTAGGGTTGACAAACTAGCAAACAGGGGTGAAAGATCAGCCTGTAGCTTCTTGATCTGTTGTTGTAAATGTCCAGACAAACACTAACAAACTGTGCCACCACTGACCTACACCAGACCAGAGCATGCCCGCCTCATTAGCCGCCCGACACTGTGCACACTGCAACTCACTTCCAACAATACAAATCAACTGGAAAAAACGGTTAACTCACCGTCATTTATAATAGATTTAAAGACATTATTTTAAGTCAGTTATATTGTCTGAATCATCATCTTAACAATAAAAAGTCTTTCAAACAGCCTGTTAAACTGCCATAACGAAATCATTGTGCATAGTATAATCCATTATTTCTGGACACTTAATTTTATTGATCATAGTGGTAATTTTAAGGAGAACACTACGGTACCAATAAGGAAAAGTAAAAAAAAAAAAAGGCAAAATCACATTAGTTTAGAAATAACTGTGGCCACTACAACATGTGTTTCTTATGGCAGGGTGACAGCAAAGAAACAAAGAATTCATATAGTGTCGCCTGCCTCCAATTCAGTCCAGGAAAACCACATGAAAACAATACATTCTCTGTGTGGTGTTCAATTTCAGCTTGTTAGAGCCAGAGAATTGAAAGGGTTTTTGTATTTATGTTCTTGTTTGTCCTGCTCCATCACCACCAAACACTGAGGTTTTCATTTTCATTCTCCTCAGTAAATTTGATGTGATTTGTCAAGCTGGCATATATATAGACCAGGAGAGAAGAGGTACAGGTAGCCTGCCATGGATGCAACTCTGAACCACAATTTTAAATACATGATTTTGAAAGTAAATCACATATGTTTCGTTTAATTGTCTGACTTCCTAAGATGAGTGATGCTGCTTTGCTTGTTCTATTGGATTACAAAGAAATGAAGTGAAACTAATAAATAAGTTATTTTATGGCAACATCTTTATGTGCACATAGTAAATCTTCACTTGCTTATGAAGGCACAATGCAACACAACACAAAACTCATAAGTATAGAAATAGAAGGGATGGCTTTGATTTAGAGTCAATTTAACTAGTCTAAATTAGATTAAGAGTTTGAGAAAGTAAATAAGTCAATGTCAAGTTGCAATGAATCATTGAAATACAATGTGTACATGTGATGTGAAGAGCACGGCTGAATGAAACGCTTATACAAGACACAGATGCCGTCTGGCCAACTTTAATGAAAGTGAAAGTCTCCAATTACAGCATGAGAGTACGTGTGTGCGACTGTGTGCTCCCCAAATGTAGCTCTGATGTTTTGAATGTCAATAGGAGCCAAAACTTGCGTTGAAAACCCAGATGAATTAAGATAAGGATCACACAAAAGCCTGTCTCTTTGCACCTACTCCTCTTTCCTTACTTTACAGGCGAGGTACAATAGACCCATTTGATACTTTCCAGAGTTTAGGAAGCATCATTCTTGCCTTCTCTGTTTTCACCCAAGAGGAAAGCTATTTAGCAGGTGTGTGCTGGTCCTTCCAGGTATTTGCATTATCATTGCTTACTTGCTTTGAAATTCAAAATATGATCTTTAAAAGTGGCAGAGTGGTTTGCATTGCTGCTAAATCGAGTAGAAGCGTCAGTCTACTTTTATGGTAGGTTATCCGACCACATGCTTGTCTCCAGGAATATGCTATTGTTTCACCTGTAATTTTCCACAGTATGACTTTAAGCGTATCTATCATGTATCTATATATTTTTATAGCTCAAAAATATCTTGAAATAAACCTGAATGTGAGCACATTGCCTCTCCACAGATCTGACCTGCAACCTGGCCTGGTGACATTACTTCCTTGCCCCCCTCAAGATAAAGTTTAATGCCATACTGTGGAACATTCAAGGCAAAGCCATAACATCTCCATGGCGACAAGCAAATAGCAAACCCTATGCCAGAAAAGTTATACCTTCAAATGGACAACACCGCCCATGTAAGAATGAATTTGCTTCTTTATAGCCTTTTAACTTTGCAGGTTGATCACACCTAAACCCCACAGTGGAGCCGATAAATTTTCATAGAAATCACTATCTTCTAACAGCTTCTGCACATGCTCGTAATGACAGAGAAAAATGTACACACAAAACTAGAGATAATACCACTTGACACTTTCTTTTATACGATACCATCTAACCTTCTGGTATCCGACTGGCTCAGAGTTTACACAGGTTGAACATTCATTTCCTGCCGGGACGTTTGCGAGCCCAACAACCAACTCTGACATTTGAAAGAGTAAAACAGAGCGACGGTGGCAGAGCAGTGGTCTGGGTGAAAGCCCAGCGAGGCATGGCACTGTATAATTCACAGTGACACCAATATGGAAACTTGAGAGGCAAAGTCCAAAAATGTAATGCAAACCTGGTATATAGGATTCTGCTTCAACTTCTGAATCATTTGAATGACCAGTGGTGACAAAGTGGCGGGGGGTGCAATAGGACGAAACCAATTTAATTTACCACAAAACTATGCAAAGTCATCTACTGAAAATGTTAATTTGAACCTGCGGGTCTTGCCATGGGGAGTATTGTGTGTCGGAGCCAGCACACTGTAAAAAAAATAAAAATAAAATGTGATATGTAGATAAATAAAATATATTGAAATCTGTCAAACACATTAAAATAATATAAATAAAATCTTGGCTTTGAGAGAATATATGTGTACATGGCTGCCGTGTGGTCTGTCTGTTTGTCTCAAGTGAATACAATGAGTGTTAAAGAACTAGAAAATTGCATCAAAAGTTCTTTTCAGAGTGCATTGGAATTGGAGGACTGCTCTTGTAACTATCCCTTGACTAATCAGCTGAATTTTGGGAAATAAATGATAGTGGCTGTAAATGTTGCGTGAAAGAGAAGCAGAGCTGTGTGAGTGGGTTGTTAATTGATGAGGGTTATAGAGTGTTGCTAGTAGCACAGGGGGGATCATTACCACTCGTGTGGAACAACTGCATTTACGGCTGTTTACCACGTCTCGTACACATTTACATGCACATGCGCACAACTTAAAAACACCCCAAAAAAGTCTACCACAGAGCAAGCAACTACATTTATTCTTTTGTCATTTACTGTAAAGACAAATGTATAGTGTAAAGTTGTAAACAGGTGCTTTTTAAAACAAACTGCATATAAAAGCATCAGGTTAAAGCATTAAAACCTTTTAAGATAGCTCTTCTAAACACACCACCCAACTTTGAAATGTCACTCAATTTCTATTCAAATCAGGCGCTTCTGAAAAAAACGCTCGATTTATTTTGGGTTGGCATGATAGGGAAAAACAAACAATTATCCCAGAGGCATTTCCCATCCTTGAGTCAATTTGAGGGAAAAGGGGGAAAGGCGGGCAGCCACTTTGGGTTAAAGGATTTGGGTCATGCTTTAACTGACTCCTTGACATGGGGAAGGTGGGAGAGAAAACCTGGAATGGACTAAACTAGCCAGTCTGACAAGTGAGAGACTGACAGAGGACAGAGACCGAGTAGTTGGGGGTTGGTATCCTAATAGTCAACCTGCTGTCCTGACCTATATTCTGTATGATGCATGTGTGTACCTTTAAACTAGTGGGAGGGGTCTATTTCCCCACAGAGGCATATACATAAGTATGGGTGTGTAAGAGTGCACACAAGCATGTAATTGTAGCATTGGTGTGGCTGAGCGTCTATTGCCAGCTTGAATGTTTTCTTGATTGTACATAGGAGTGCGCCTCTCCTTCCCTTCAGAGGTGCATAAATACATACTTGAGACGACTGCGTGGGTGTTATGCACATGTTTCAATGCACCAAGGCTGGCGCTGTGTAAGTGAAATATGCCACTGTTTATGCTTTATTCTGTCAGTGTCAAACAGCCTCACCCTGTCTAATGGTACTTTACTTCAGTTTAGAAGGAGCAAAAGAGACAGAGAGACAAGAGAGGCTCCTCACTGCACATCCTTTCTGAATGAGAATAATGCCACATGAGATGTACTATACAAAGACAAAGGAGCGTGAATCAATTAATAGATAAATACAGTGACAATAACATACAAAGTACTCAAAACATACATACACATACATATATCTCAACTGTCAAGTTAATGTCAAGTCTTTGTGTTTTCTGCCTAGGGACAATAAATAGCTGTAGTAGTTTGTGAGTATATAGCGTCATGGTTAATGCATATACTATGTTTTTGTGTGTGTGTGTTTGTGTGTGTGTGTGTGTGTGTAGGTGTGTGTGTGTGTGTGTGTGTGTGTGTGTGTGTGTGTGTGTGTGTGTGTGTGTGTGTGTGTATTTTTATTTATTTATTTCAGATATTACTTTATAACTTCATCAAATCCAACCCTATCCCACGTTGCAGCACACACAAAAATGTTCTTACCTCTAAAAGCCAGGGCTTGAGTTTGCGGTCCAGGATGATGTCAAAGCCCAGCACCTCGAAGCAAACACTGTCGCTCCCTGGTGGCTGTCCAGGGCGGCACATGCGGTAGGCATGTAGCACATGGGGCTCGGCCACAATCAGGGTCTTCACCACAAGCTCCTGGATAGTAACAACACAGACAAAGATGATACAGAATCATGTATAATGTCTTACTTTTTACCCAAATAACAAGATTTTAACTGGATCTATAATCAACAATAATAAACAATTGTCAATGTCTTTTCTGACAGCGGAGTGGGTTAAAATCAGTCCCACTATATTTCAAGCATTATTTTCAATCTCAGACCCAAATAGTACAGATAGCATTAATTTCTGTTTATTCTGCCATGATACAGCTTGAAATAAAGATAAAATTATAATGTATTTTTACTTTTGTTTGTTATTATTTTAGTTATTATTAGAATCTAGGCACACACAGGTTAAAATAACTTTACAAAAGTCAAAACAAAAAAACTCATTACAGCCCACCTGATCATCACCCTAAGGCAATAGAAATAAACAATCTACAGACTTCACCACTTTGTCACTGTCAAAAGCACTTTCCAGTGTATTCCGAACAGACACAGGGACATGTACAAAAAGCTGCTCCACACCACACCAGCTAGAGCTCAGCGTCTGGCGTGCAGTTTGCCCAGTCCCGTTTGACCGCTGGGTACAGGAGACTGAGAGCCATAGTTGTCTGGCCACTGACTGATAAGGCAAATGGCCCCGCTTCTGTTTTTTTTTTCCTATCGGGCCTGTCTGTCGCACTCCCATCCACCAGCCCATCCATTTCCCAGTGTGACCCTAGGGCTGCCCAGTATAAACACCTGCTCCCACTGTACTCCCAAATTTACCCCGAGTCCCCTCACCCTCTCACATGTTGCAGTCTGTGTGTCCTTTCTGCCACCTTCTCTCCGTTATCCTGGGGCCCAGTTTCAAAAGCTCAAAATATAGTGTGTACTTGTATACTAGGGTTAAAACACTTCTCAAAGTATTGTTCAGTTATTGTTTATTGTTTACTTAAATCTCCATTAGCATCTGCAGTGTCCTGTGTTCATTCAATTCATTGTTATTAGCAAATCTGCATGCTTTCAATCATTTACATAAAAACATTTACATCTTTTACACTAATACAGACAAGCTTGCTACTTACTTAAATACAGTTTCAGAAAATCACAGCAATGTGTTGCTTTCACATGTTGATTATAGGTACAAACAAAATTAAGTTCATTGATTCATATTTGGTTATAATAATGCATTTGGAGTTGTTTTTTGAAGCTATAAGTATATTATCTGCCCCCATCTGTATTAAATATGTTTGGCCTATAGAATGTTGTGATGTCATCTGAAACCCAGCAGTTCTTCAGTTCTCAAGGCTGCATCTTGATAAGTAATACTGCCTTGTTTCCCTGGCTAAGAAGACACTACTGCCCACTACAGTCACTATGGGGCTGGACACAGCCGGTTCGACTACTGGCAGCTGCTGAACTGTTCATAAAAAAGGGAGCAGCAAAATGACAAGAACTGTCCAAACAACTAGTGGTAATCATACTATTCACTGCAGCCATACAATTTCAAAAGTATATTTTCTTCCCAATCCTTTTCACTCATCAAATGTACTATAGGTATAGACTAAGTAAATCTGCCTGTTGAATTTATTTCTGCTAAATAAAATATATGGTATAGGTTTTAATATGTCTGTCATCAGAAAAATACTAAACAACACACTGCCCTGTGCCTCACAGAGAACATCAATAATATTTAATTATGAAAAGAAGAAAAAACAGAGATAAAAGAGAACAGATGAAAGGATGGAATCAAACCAAACATCTAAGAAAATGTTACATTTTGTACCATGTGTGACAGTCAAAGACCCATATAATGAAAAAATACAGTGTTTTAGTAGTTATGTTAGTAGTTATGTTTAGTCTGGTCTGGTAAGAAAATTGAACATATTGGACCAATCGGTGCAGAACCTTTTAGCATATGCAATAATAATAAGTCATATTCTTATATATAAAACACTTTAAAAGTAATTTTTCAATTTGAATTAAATAAAAATTGCTGCACACAAATGTTTGTAAATTAATAGTGTGCACCTGTGCTCTAGTAAATGTCTCTCTACCAACACCCGCCATTTTAAATGAGTAAGAAAACTGTCTTGTATGACTTGACAGCATCTGTCAAATAAGAGCTTAGACCTTAGCCTGAACATCACATGATAAAAAATACAACTAAAAGGGAGCACAACATTGCCTTGGGCGGGGCAAACAAACAGATTGTGAAGTTGGTGCTGCAACTGAAAACACAGCACAGTATTGGCACAGAGGGATCATCCAACCAAATGACTCCAGACCAGAAAAGTTCAAGTGGAATAAAAACAAAATCTGAATCTAGTTAGAAGAGATGTACTGGCTCTAAACAAATCAAACAAAAGACTCAGGAAATAGGTCCGGAAAAACATGTGTAAACCAGGTAAAGAGGATGAAGATCTTCCAAACAGACAGTGATTTTGGAAAAGCTGACTATAGCCTCAGATACCAAGAGCTCACCGACCAGGAATGATGTTTTTGCCAAGCTCTTCCTGGAGTTAAACAAAGCCCAAATGCTTGCTGAATTACTGTCAAAGTAAATCATATCAAACCCTGCTGGTCTGTGATGCTCCCAGCAAAGAATGAAGGGGTTTTTTAGGAAACACATGTACGGGCCAAACAGATAACTACTACGGATGTACCCAAGTCTTGTTAGTACAAGAAATACAGGTGTCTTTTATTTTTTGGTACAGCTCCTTCCTGGTTTATGGCTATCATCTGTCAGGCTGTTATATACTGTATGTGTATGTACTGTATGGGTGTGTTTGGATGGGCAGAGGACTTACGGAAATGTCTCCCCAGAACTTGGCCACATCATAATCATTGGCACGGAGGAACTCAGTGAACCAGCTGATGGATCTCTTGCTGCCTTTGTCCACTGTCTCGTCACGCTCAAAATTCTCATTGTGTTTGTTGACAGAGTAGTTGGTCAGATGCATATACAGCTGGCTCTGGAAAAAAAGGAAAACATGGTGAAAAAATGTAGTCAAATAGATTAAATTATCATACAGTATCCGTAATAATAACTAACTTCAACAAGCATTTTATATATGAACAAGTAGCGTAACCAAGCCAATTAACTGGCCAGTTCAGATCTGCGGAGGCTTTTCAAGGAACATCAACGAACCACTCACCCATTCACACACATTCATACACCAGTGTACGCAGACAATAGAGGCGAGGTAGATTAAGAGTTTTGCCCAAGGACACAAGACAGTATGCATCTGGGAGCTGGAATTGCACCGCTAACCTGTGGGTCAGTGGATCTGATCGCTCGGCCAACAATGTGAAAACAGGAGTCAACCCGCCAACCTTCGGATCAGAGGACAAACACTCAACTGAGCTACTGTAAAATAAATACATGAGAAATGACTGATTGTTGGCAACTATAATATCATGGGTGATGTGGTGATAAAAAAAATTATGGTGATCTTATCCATGTCATATGCTATTTCAGTGATACTGTCAGACCATTTTCTTTATTCAAATGTAGCTGTATGCTTAAACACGGACACTTTTCCAGACCCACTCCTCCCTAAGGTTCTGAGGGAGTCATAGGTGATATAACCAATCGTAGTGAAATATGAACTCTCAGAACAAAAACTTTATTTCCCACTTAAACACAATATACAGATTTTAAGAGTACATAAATTACGTTAAAATCAAAATCATGATCTGGCTCAAAGGAAACCATGATGTACATTTTTTCGCATATGGCTCACCCCTATACTGAACTTCTATTCCCAAGGTACCCCATCATGTGTCACAGATGTGGTGAGACAATGCACAGTGGAGGGGCAGTGGATGGGTCAGGTGCGGTGGAGTGCCTGTGCTCATACTATAGATAAGAATCTGGCCTGATAGAAAGCTTTGTGTGCTGTGTGTGGACATCCATGATCAGATCAACCAACTGTGCTTCAGCAGGTGCACAACCTCAAGGCAAATATGAGCAGCATGATATTAAAGGAGACATCTGTCGTGTGCATTCAGGTCTATGAGAGTGGATTTTCAGCATATGAATTGGAACCATGTATGATTTACTGTATAACTTTATGGGGCTGTTGATAAGAGATTTCAGTTCATTTTATAAGTCTGTATTCGTACGCTGAGTTTTATATTTTTTATATGATCGCTGGGTGTGCTTACGGGACAACTGTTGCAGAGGATTTCACTCGTCTTATGGGATAATGTTGTAAAATGTCACATAAACAAATGTAAAAAAGCAGCAGCCAAGAGCACTCTATAGTTAGTCAATTTAAAGGTGCACTATGCAACATTTCTGGTGGAGGATCTGCCACTGTCATTGCCTTGTCTCTATGGATACAGACAGGCAAATCTATGGAGAATCCTGCTTTTAATTAATTGTTTTTCAAGGTATTTTTTGAGCAAAAGAAATGACCATAACTGAAAAAATGCAAGATAGATAGGGACATAACATCTTCATAACATCTTCACAAACCACTGACGTTGTAAAAAGATTCAGCTTGTAGACACTGTGTAGGTGTCATGTAGGACTTTTTCTAGTTGCAGATGAATTGGCAATCTTAGAACTTGATGAAATTTCAAGATTTGCTGAGTGCTTCATCTACTACTTTCATCAATCATTCTTAAAGTAGCTGTCCATATTGTGTTTCTACCACTCATCATTGCAACTACTGTCATGGAACCAGTCACTGCACCACTAAGATATTACATTTAGCTATTCTAATTTATGATCAGATTAGGCCTGTCATGATAATTACTATACTGACTTATTGCTCAATATATGATAGCTGGAATCATTTTTGGGCTTTAATATTTATACAATTTATTTGCCATAATGAAGACATTTTTTTTGCATTTTTTCTGTACAATTACCAGATTTGTTACCTGGCCAGCCAAATGATATCTCTCTGTATTTCCTATACACCGCGATACCATTTGGACACTCTCCATCCACTCTCGCTCCTCCGGTTCCAAACCGACTCCGCGATTCTGATTCGTTCAAAGATGGTGACGTCAGTGCACCCGCCTTTGCCCGCAAAGTCACTCTTATGCAGCGGAAGTTCCGCCTCAGTTTTGAATCAAGATGGCGCAATCTCTGATTGGTTCACTTAGCTGTCTGTCTACGCGCAACCGCAGCGCATTCTGTGGATCAAGCGTTACCAGACTCACTCGCTGGTACAGCGATGAGTCATGGATTCTTCCAGGCAACCAGATTTGAGCTGTAGAGGGTAAAATAAATTAATTCTATGGCTAATTATTGGTTCATTCCGCTAGTTATTGGTTGCAGCTCAGGTCTTTTAATGATATTGTCTATTTTTAAGTGTCTTATTGGGATTATCCAGCTTCACTGTTTTTATGTCAGTGGCATAAAGTAGTTTCAGTATTATCGTTTACTGTTATATTTCTCTGTAGCAATATATCGTGCTTCAAAATTTGTTATCGTGACAAGCCTAGATCAGATATGTGACAGTTTTAGTGACGTACCAGATTGGCTTCACTGGGTGCATGGTACTTCTCTGTCCCCATGCGCACTAGACCATCGTTGTAGAGGAAGATGCGGAGCGGGTCACATGATGTAACAAGGATGTAAATGCGGAGGTCAAACTTGTAGCCCTCCATCAGGAAGGGCTTGTCCAGATACTCTTGTACAATGAAGTGTTCCTGGGCTGGGAGTTTCTCACAGTTACGGATAAGTGAGATCCTGTGGAGACACAAACATGATTAATTCTCTATAAAAGTGGGAGTAGCAAAAATATAGTTCTAAGAATGATGATTAAAACTGAAAGATGGGATTATAGGAGGTGTCATGAATATGATAGATTATGTTTTGAATGTATCATGTGTAATAAAGAAAAGCATCTATAACTGTTTACAGATGTGGAGTTTTCAGAAAATGTACTCTTAGTTTCATATGTGAAGTGTGGCTTGTTTAAACTGTTAACGTTGAACTGACCCAGGTGTGCTTTGGTTTGCCTCAGTTTGAAATGTTAATTTATATAAAACGTTCACACGAAATAGGTCCAATAAGACTCAAATTCTGCACATACTTTTCCACATTACAAGCTGCAGAGAACAAGCTCCTAGGGTCAGACACACTGCACCCTGATGTATTCCAGTGGCCTTCAAGTGCTATACAAATGTCCCATGAAGCATATGTAAATGGCAAACCCCAGCATGCTTTGGGGCCTTGTTAGAGAAGAACAAACTGCGAGGCTCTGTGGGGCACTGAATGTTCCAAAATTCTGTTCAATACTTGGCCTTTAGAAAGAGTGGACTTGAGTAAAATGCAGGTCTCTATGTAATGCATGATTTTATGAGACCAAGATCAAACTGAATTGTTTTTTACATTTATTTTATTTTTTACTTGTTTTTGGTCACCCTAATAAAGGCTGACACAGAACACAGATTCATGCTTTCTTGAATAAATTGGCTTCTTTGGTCTCATGTCAGTGGCACTAAAGCTTTATAATATGCAGACCATTGCTTGCCAGACTAAAGGAATAGTTATGTTGGGTCTATAGGGTTTTGCATAGTGTTTTGAAGGGCAACATTTTTCAAAGCATATATAAGAGAGTTCTGTTTTGTATGTGCAGAGGGCAAGGGTTCATTTTAAACAATCTCCCACTATAGAACCAATGAAACTAACCTATATCACCATCAGTCATAATTAGGGTAATTATCTATCTTTTTATGATAGTTTTTACCTTTATGCTTGTTGTATTTTTATACTTCTGTAGCCGGGAGTCCATCAAAATTTCGTTATGCTTGCATAATGACAATAAAGAATCTTGAATCTTGAAGTACAGGCTGAGGAAGCTGGGAAGGAACTGATTTAAAATGTCAAATACATTTTAAATAATTGTTCAATATGTGAAAGATCTGAAATGAAATCATAGTCAAAGTCTTAAGGGTGCACTGTGTAACTTCTTCTTGTTCTTTTTGTTTCTATGTATGTTGCTCTGCTTAGAATGTTCCATAATCTGACATTAAACATATCTACTTTAAATTTACTGAGGTGGTTTTATTGCTCAAAATTACCAGGAAAACAGGCATTCTGACTCAACAGATCTGAAATGTAACTTGGTCTGGTTTGGTCTCCATGAAGATAGAAAGGTGTAATGCCATACTGTGAAACATTCCAGACAATGCAATAACATCTCCATGGAGAAAAACATTTGATGGGCCCTCCACCAGAAAAGTTACACAAAAGTTACACCACTACCGCTCATATTTCTAGGTTGGTATGTGTTAAACTAAATCTCTGTTCCTACCTTTTGATTAATTGTTCAAAATGTGAAAGATGTTGTGTGTAAATGCTATCATCATAAACGCTAGCCATATATTTAAATATGACAATATGGAATTTCCTGGTGTTTTTATCTAAAGATTTGTCCAGAGGAAGTGACTATAGATGTATGTATATGCAGTGTCTGTGAGTGACTGGCTGCTGAGGATCTAACAGACAGTGAGCTGAAGGTTAGCCGTGTTAGTTGAGGAGGAGTAGCTGAGAGGAAGACGACATGATTGATGAGCCGGCATGCCATGATAATCACAGCCCACACTCCCCTGCCTATTTAATTTGGCACCAAAGGGGATCTCAGTTTTTTAAGCCTTATTTTGTTCCTCTTATAACAAGCAGCGCTTCAAACACAAACAATAACTTCATTTAGCCAGCCGCCGATAAAATAAATTACAGGGGGTAGATATAACTTAATTTCCTGCCGCGTCACACCAAGCAAAAGACAGAGAAAGAATCTCATCTGGTGAGCTGCTCTCTGCTGAGTGGTTGGGCTAAACTCATCATCTTTCATATTCCAAATGTATTGCAATAATTCAGCCTTTGCTGCCTTTTATATTTTAATAAATAAGAGCTTAGTGCAGCATGGATTTCTAAGAAATGTTCACATTAAAGCAAAAAAATTCAAAGAGAATTAGAGAGAAAGGTGAAGCCCACTGAGTCTTTTGCACTTCAATACCTCCACCTATTGGCCTGAGTGATAAATACAAGATGAATGTTTTTAGGAGACATAAATGAAAGCTAACTTTAACAACCTGCTTAAAGAGTTATGTTACAGGGAGACATGGCAGAATGTCATTAAAGATTAAAGATAATAAAGTGATAACATTGTATAATGCTTTACAGTATGATGCCCTGCTCTCCTATACTGTATTGAAAAATAGATATAATGATGTTTTGGCAAACTACTTATTTTGAACCAAACTAAACTCTGAAGTCAATTACTTTTGCCCCAAACATAGTGGACACTGGACTCAACACAAAATAAAAAGTGCAGTCGAATTTAATTTGCTTTCTTTAATTTAGAGGTCAGTCACTGAATTCTGTGTACTATTTAAAAAAAATGTAAGTTTGAATTATTCATTTCATTACATGAAAAGTGATAATAGTCCCCACAAGAGCCATGTGTGTCCACTTTTCTAGCTCTTGACTCCCTTAATAGCTCATTAAGAAATCCAACAATCAAATATAGAGACCTTGTGGTGTGTGTATGAATTCAAGGCCTCTAGACTGACAACTTTTGATTTATGGAAAGAATTATCATCAAGGACTATGAAGACACACAACACATTTAGCAAAGTATACCAATTCAAATATATGTCTCTTTTCAATACACTCCAAGGTGACAAACTTGTAGATGTGTCCTTAGCTGATCTGGTTCTTATTTCCATGTTCTTACAATCACTCCCATCTTAAAAGGCCCATATTATGCTATTTTCTGATCTGTTATGTTGTTTCCTTATCACAAACATACATGGAATAGGGTTTTGTTTCATTCACACAGGTTTAAATACACAGATTATGTATATTTTGGCTTCTCTCAAACAGAAAACACTCTTTTCCACCTTCTGATGTCATGTGGTAATACAGGAAGTGGTGCATTGTGTTTTTAACCTCCATACATCTTCACTAGAATCATTTCAAACCTGGAATTACCAGTCTCTACTAAAAAAAACTTAAAAGGTAGCTGTTAATTTGAAAACTACCACTTCATGATATTACAAGGTGGAATAGAGCATTTTGAGCTTTGGATATGTGTACTAATAAAGGATTCCTCAAATATGTGTGAAACTGAATGAAACAAAACACACATTCTAACATGACTAAAAGCTCACAAGAGTCAGTTTGGCGTAATTAAGTCACTCCTGGTTCTGTCTTGTTCAACATCCACAAATCCATCCTCACAGTGTATAGACTTAGTTGACCTACCCGTGACCCATTGCTCCATTGGCAGGTTTGATGATGAAGGTTTTCTGCTTGCGTTTTCTGCGTAGTTCTTTGACATAGTTTTGGAACTGGGTGTACTCTGCAGGAAATATCCATGTTTTGGGGATGAAGCTGTAGTCTTGAGGCTGGCACTTGATCATTCTGTGGATACAAAAACGTGAGTGAGAAGAAGTAGCACACTGGCTATAGTTCACTCTACTTTTAAAAGAACTGGGTCTATAATGTTTAACTTAATTTCAGTATCAATTTAGTATGTGTATTTGTATGTAAGAACTTTACAGGGTGGTAAAGAAGTGTGCAATATATTGTCTACAAGATATCATCAATTTTCAGGTTTGGAGATAAGAAGGTGTCAATATCCAGTAAAATATAGAATAAAAAATACATCAAACTAAGCTAAATTTCAGTTTGAGTATAGTTTGCATTAGAAAAATGACAAAAAGCTGCAAGGAGTTGAAATTATGAAATTAAAGGGCGAATTAATGAAGATTAAGAACAATATTTCTGTACTTTGGGGTTTAATTTTACAATTCATTAACTTTTTTGATACTTCAACCTCAAGACATTTACAGGAACATTTAAGCACATTTCTGATGGATTGCTAAAATATGATCTAATAATTGTTATTGCAAGAAAATAATAAAAAGCAGATATGAATCATTTTTACAGTGGTGTTTCATGTTACAATGGGATTATGAGAACATCAACTTCTAAGTGCATCACTTTAATTTATCCCAAAATGGTTTACTTATAGGATGAATGCTCAGAAGATAGAGCAGTCCTCCTGTAACAGACAAGCTGCCGTTTCAAATCCAAATCTTTCTCCTCAGTCCGCTCTAAGTGCCGTTTTGACATTATGCAGAAGCACTTACTTAGACATGTTTCTTGCTAGACAATCTTTCCGGCAAATTTCACCCATGCCTGGGAAGTGGTTAATTCTCTGCAGAGGGACAAGAAGACATAATATTGTTGTTAGGACCATTGCACCACTCAATTGGACCCTCACCCTTCATCAAAATGAGCACATTAAAGGCAGAAACCTGAAGTGAGCTTACGATGTTCTGACATTTATGCCCAATTACAAACTCACAACAAAAAGGTGACGCAGCGACCTTTGCCAAACCTTATTTAGTTCCTCATGTTTTTTTTTCCACTGAAGGTTTGTAAGGAAAGAACCACAAAGGAAAAAAAAACATCAATCTCAAGAGTGAGGGGCCGAAGGTAATTGGTTCTGCATCACAAGCTGTTGACAGTTGAATGAATTGCTTTGAATGGTTGCAAAGGGAGCACGGGTTAAAGGGAAATGTTTTTTTTTTCCTGTAGTCTTAGACCAAATGAGGCTGAACAGGGGAGTTAATTAGGCTCATGAACTAAAACTTGACAGCCAAGTTTCATTGTATAAATAACAGGAAAAGGGAAAGAGAGAGAACACAGAATGTTACTATCCAAACGAGACGGACATAATTAGTGATTTCTGCAAGATTGTACAATTATGCCAATACAGTGAAAGGGTGTGCGAAAAGGCCAAATCAAAAGCAATTGTTTTTAAAAATTGCTTTCACACAGTCATGGGACCGAGCAGCAGCAAATCAACAGTTTTACAAGACACGCAAAGCTGTTACTGTATCTACTTGAACTTTTGCTCCCTGTCCTAACAAGCAATTCTCTCACTTGCTTGCCTTTTTTTAACTGATCAAACTGATCATTAGTACCCAGTCGAATCAAATAAGAAGTATGGAAGATAGACAGTTAAAACTAAGAACTGCAGGGGAGTTAGTTATGGTTGTGCAGTGGGACAGAGGGGTCAAAGAGAGGTGAGGCTGTTTATAGAGAGGGCTATGGCAGGTTAATTGGTGTCTTGATGATCCTTACTGTACACTACTTGTAAGTGCCCCTCTCAGTGTTTGTGTTTGTGTCTGCAGTGTTTTATGGGATATTGTTCTGCTGCTCACTTTAGCTGAATTTTCTCTTTCCTTTAGTGTAAATAGGTAAAATATTGTTTTTTTTAATAAGATCCTGAGTTCATATTTGTGGGGCTAGAGCAATACCACATGTGTATTTGGTTGAAACAAGACAAGATAATTAACATCCATGTTTTGGGCTAAATATTTCTGTCTACTTGAAGAATAAATACTGAATCACAGAAGCATGTTTAATAGTAAAATTGTTTAAATGACACTTCAAATGACTTCAAGTTCACACATTCATGCTACCACATGCACATAAATCAGCACCAATATGAAATCTTTGAAAAAAGAAATGATGATCTAATGAAATAGTAGCTCAGTATATACCTGATAGTTCCTGAGCTCAGCGATTTTCTCATGTTGCACAGCAGAGTCGTTCCATATGAGGTTGGCTGTTTCATCCTCATCTCGAGACTTGATGAAGTCCATCTCACAAATGACTGCACGCACTGAGGAAAATAAAACATACATATTCTGTTTATGCATTCATAAATACTGCCGGATATTAACATAAAGCTCTATATTTACTGTTCAAGGCAGATTAGCCAAAGGTATGGCCATACTTCAGGAAGATAAATCAATTGTTGTTATACATTCAAATCCCACTGGCAACCCCTTACTATAAGAGACTGGTGGCACACTCATTTGAACATTAATCCAACATCTTTTCATTATTCAGTGGGTAATAAAAAATGCATGCCCTAACAAAATAAGGTATTAATTATTTTTTGAAAGCTTCTACTGTGTTGACCATTACAGGGTTTTCCTACTCTTGTACTGTGACACTTGAATTGGAAAACATGTCATTTTTACATCTGTAGAGGGAGGCTTTGTCATCATTTTATGTATCACAAATTTGAACTGACACTGGCATTTCTTCAAAAAATTAAGAAATTAAGATATGTAAAAGGGTTTTATTAAAGTTCCAACTGCTGTATTTGTGCCATACTCCTTGTTCTCAGTCTTTTAAAAACTTTTGCTCATTATTGCACATCTTCCTATTAACTTGCAACAAATTTCCCTACAAGGGAATATTACCTTTAATCTTTACCTGTAATGCAATAAATCATGAAACAAAATGATGGTGTAGAAAGAGCTAACAGCAAAAATGAGCCATCCACCTGGCCTTTAGTGTTCATTTACCTTCAAACTACCTCTGCACTGCCTTCAGAATGGCCACTATGAGGGTCTCGCCACAGCTTCCAGAGCTAACTCACAGCTAGAGTCCACCTAACCTGGAGGATCCGGAAAGCCTGAAACTTCCCCTCTGTACTGCTGACTCTAGACTTTCAGAGGTTGTAGTTCACCCTTGAGAGATGTAAGCCACTACAATACTCTGAACATGCATGGACTGCTTACGTGGCTGCTTTAGGCTTACCACTGAGTTAAATTGTCTGAACAGAGATTTATGAATGTACAGTATCGAAAGCCAAGCTGTGCCTATGTGCATTCTGGACAATATTAGGTCTAATTTGAGGCATTAATGGAATCCCTCGATGGGCCTTCCACAACAAATTAGATTTTGTTTGTGGGCATGAGCTGTCATTTTCATGGCTGGGGTTATACTGTATGCCTACAGCTAGGGGAATGTTACTACACTTAATCAATGGGTTTTTTGGGTTGTTATATAATTGTAAGGAGTAAAATATAATAATAACGTTAGTTTATTAGACTGTTTATACCATATTAACTTGATTTAATAATTTAAAGGCTGATATCATAAAGCTGGTCACAAACTAGAATGGTGATCACAGTGTTACACACAACTACAGTAAATTAAGGTTTTGTTTTGTTTTTTGGTGATGGTGTCAATAATGGTGAATAATTGGAAAATTGTAACATCTTTACAAATCAACATACTTTAAATTATACAATTCTCTATGTATAACTATTCTTTATACCAGTGTTTGTGGTAAGTGTCTCATTGTAATATGTTTTTGCATGTGAAGTATCATACCAATCTCATATTTAGTGCCAGCAACATTTGCTATGATGGAGCCTTTCTTCTTTTTACTGTGCACTTTCCTCTTCCCACTGCTTTGGTAGGAGCCCACAGATGGCACGTTCACGGGGGATGCTCCTTGATCTTCAGGGAGGACAAACAGTGCAAAACATGAAAACAGAATGACGGATTACATTCCAGTTTGGATAGAAGAAGGAATCATCACATGCCAAACACACCATTCCTTGGTTGTTAGCAGGTTATTGCAACGTTTGTATAAGGTTGTGAAATGTATTAAATTTTAATTGAAATCGAGATTCCCTCATTTATAATCGTCAATGCTCAGCTTCTAGTTGTCTGGTTTATGTTTAGGAAATTAATACTGAAAACAATTTGCATTCATTTTGAATAAGACAAAATCACAATCAGTCAATATGAGGAAAAATTATCTTGATACATTTTTGTCATGCCTTCTGGCCCATTGGATGTTTCATGATAGTATTGGTGGGCAATATACCAAAAAATAAAAAATAAAATAACTTTCTATAGCAGGGGTGGGCAAACTTGTTGACTCGTGGGCCACAAAGGGTTCTAAAATTTAACAGAAGGGCCGGACCAGGAGCAGGTGGATTTAGTGTTTGGGTAAAAACACTAAAAATAACATGGGATATGTAGAAAACGTGTGCTTTATTCCAATTAAAATTTAACAAAAGCATTACAACAAAATGTCCATCTTTCAAGTTCCACAGTATTTAGCCATTTATTAAAATGACTCTTAAAACACAGAGAATTGAATTAATAAAATACAGCTTTTTTTTAAAATGACTAACAGTTACTATTTTAAAGCACTGAAAGTTCTGTTCTCCTTCAGGTTCTTTCGTTGACTGCTTTGTGGCAAAGTGACGGCTGATATTATATTCTTTAAAACCGCTACAGTCTCTTGGCATATCAGGCATACAGCAGCTGATAAGTATTCGTTGAAAAAATATTTACTTGTCCACTCCTTATTAAACACTCGACATTCTCTGTCCACTTTTCTTTTGTTAGCTCCGCTCATCTTTACAGGAGGGCTGAGGGGTTAAAGAGTAAAGCACAAACGTGGATCAAAACGCCGCACCTCAACAAAGGTCAATGTATTTAGTGCGCCAGCTATTGGAAAACACCAGAATTGCAGGGAATTTAAAACATTAACAAGGTTTATTAATATAATTTCTTCAAGTTCGGCGGGCCAGACTAAGAAGCTTAACGGGCCGGCCGCATATGGCCCCCGGGCCGTAGTTTGCCCATGCCTGTTCTATAGCCTAGA